>CM075200.1:21795471-22022971 GCA_037577475.1 Chaunax sp. Z400 | reverse complement strand
GAATGAGGGTGAGGAGAAGAGCATGGAGATGGTGTTTCGCTGTCCTGATCAATGACTCCACTCTCCTCTACTCTGGTCAGATTTTCTTACCCGGGGGGGGGCTGTACCGACTGCCCCCCCCCCAGAAATCAACATTCAGCATTTAAGCTTTCCTGTATTGTTTTAAAATAAATCATTTACATATGTGTGGTGGATTTTCACCGAAACATACACACAACAACAGTTGTATTCGTTGTTGCGGCTCTTTATATTCTCCTACTAACAAATGGTGATTGGTTTGTGGGCTCATAGCTGTTTTTGCTGACGATTAAAAACAGCTGGTGTGATTTGCATCACCACAGAGCAAATCCCAGCAAATCAACCCTCTTTGCCGTAGCTGGAATGTTCATTTGATTTTCTGTGTAACCCCAGACAGCACTATTCCCACAGACTGGACATGTTATCCCTTCTTACCTGACATGTTTCCCATGGATCAGAGCGAGGAGGCAGAGTTTGACCATGTTCCACGAGGTGCTGTTTTCATATCGCATCAGATTCAGAGCCATGGCAACATGTGAGTGACAGTTGTCGCAGCAGAGGTTGTGCTTTGAGGGAGACAAAGAATGCAGATCATGACAGGTGTTTTCACCTTTTATAAAATAAATAAAAGACACGTCCACAAGACCATTGATTTACCATCCTGTGCTTATACTCCTCTGAAGCATCGTGCACTGCTGTGTCCCAGGCATTGGAGCCGCTAGCGTAGACTTTGCTAACGTCAAGCATCCAGTACCTTCAGGCAAAGACAAAAAAATTGATTTCTATGTAGGACAGGTGTAAAGAAAAAGGTTTGCTTCTCAGTATTTCAATGCAGAAATATGTTCACTGAAAAATCTGAGTAACAAAATATAATATGATATTTTCATTTACATACTTTGTCGGTCTTCCAAAAGCCATGTTGTCTTCCTGCAAAAAAGACAAATGATTAGTGCTATTTATTGTCTCATAACAGATTCAGACATCTTTATGACAGTACTTTATATGTTCTTCTTTTACTACGCTAATATTAAATCATCAGGTCCAAACCTGTGCAGCTAATTACTTCGCAGTAAAGATGTGAACATAAATTGGCCAGTGTCTCATGATGTGATGAACCGTGAGCCCTGATATACATTTGGGCTGTTTGTAAACTGGCAATTGCAGTTTAGATGTTTTAGATTTGGGACTTTAGGAAATGTGCCTCATATCCTGTTTGTCTGCATTCACTATCAACTTTGTTTGTGTTCAACGGTCCACTGAGTCCAAGTTAAACTGAGGCTGGATGTTGCAGCACCACCGTCAGGGTGATCTTTTTCTTCTTTTACCTCCCCAACGAAGCAGCGTTGAAAACAATTGAAAGGTTTTGAGCTCTTTATGCCCCACTACAATCAGCAGGTTAATTCTAGTGCCGAGAACAAAATAAATATGATCATCTGTGACAATGACTTGGGAATCTTCACAATGCCATGTTAAACTGTAAGTTACGTAAGAAATAGTCTAACAGTTTGGCACTGGAAAGGTTGGCCTGAAAGCATTGAGTTCCCTCACATTAAGCTTTTAGGGATTCTGCTTCACTCTGTGGTTGTGAGTTATTTGCAGAGGAAACCAAACCGGCTACGTTTTTTTTTCCTCATGTTTGCATCTTTTCACTAAGGAATATGTGTGAAAACTGACTTAATTTGTCTCGGTCTGATGAAATATTGCTGAGCCAATTGATTTAAAATCTCTAGACAAACAGATAAACTGCACTGCAAGGAGAAGTAGCACCTAATTCAAATGGAAGGGATCAACTGCTTTGACACAGCAGAGATGCCAAAACAGGGGCTCTGGCAAAACATCACAGAATTACCTGGCAAAGCTGAACCTGCCAACACAACTCGAACACAGCCTGATGCAATGCAGAGCTGTTTTACTCCACCTCCACTCATACTTTTCAGTTTGTGTCCATTGAAAAGGCCGACACAATTACATTTGGTTACAAGCAACACGAAAACAAATGTATAATTGTGAATTTATTTGGCTAAATATGCAAGTTTGAGACAGATTGAAGAATAAGAATTACATATAGAGACTAAAGAACTGGATTATTCCCCAGGAACAGTTTGATAAATTTCTTTATTTTTTGCTACCATAGGAAATCAACTCTATCTGCCATCCTTTATGAGTTGTGAACATTTAAGAGTCTACTTTGAAGCTGAAAAGTTAAGTGTTTGATCCTCACAACATGGATTCTTAAAAGTAAAAGTCAACACCGTAAGCTCATATTCAAGGTCTTACTTGACATCCATCGTGCAAGTGTAGACCACTGTATGTACAAAATATCATACATATTACGTCCTCTCAAAGCTGACTCATGTAAACCTTATAGGACCACAGCCATTACTCACAGAGACAAAGTAAGGTCCAGCGAAGTCCCTGATGACACCACTGGAAGTGCAGATTCCCATGTGGCCAATGAATGGAAACAGCCATCTGAACAAAAAAAAACATTCTAAGTTAACATTTCAACACAGAAGTAATGAGTCTGTGACGCAAAAAGTTCCCATAACCTCTTTTTTGACCACAGTCCCGTGTGAGATTCTTAAGAGTTAAAAAATACAGTACTCATTATATGAAGGTATGGCGTAATTACATGTGTCATACTAAAAAACATCCACCAATTTTATTGTAACTGAAACCTGAACGACTGGAAAAAAGCTTCCAGGCTCTGTCAAAACAAAATACTGTCAAAAGTCTATGAGATCATCAATTGTTGTGTCATTGCACACAGGGCAGAGCACACACTGTTATTATTATTATTATTATTATTAATATAATTTGGACAATGTTTACAAAAGTTAAAAAGTGATCCAGAATCCATATCCGTACCTGGATCAGCCTCATAATTAATCCACCACTGCACAAAGTTTCTCTTAAAATCCATTGACAACTTTTCAAGATATGGACCAGTCAATTAACTTTTCACCAAACAGTTTCTCATCTGATTCTGGAACTCAAACTGAAAATCTTAGAAGACGAGAGATGTGAACTTATCTCGTCTTTTTACAGAAATATTCAAATATTCATGGTCCTGTGTCTCATACTAACAAGTACACATACTCGAACAGATGATGCACCAGGGACATGTGGGAAATTATTTTTTGGGGTACTTGAATTAATTCATTGCTTTATCAATGGAAGGTAATAACATATTAATAGAAATCAGCATTATTTGAAAATAGTGCCTTGACACACACTCAAGCAGTCGTACACATTTGGAAAACTATTCCTCAAGGAACATTACTCAAAATAAAAGCAAAAGTATGATTTATATGTGAAATGAATCATGCACACGTAATATCTTTGACATTACTCTTATATAATAACTTTTGACAGTATAAACTAGCACTTTAGGAAGCCTTACTTTTCTGTAGATAAATCTGTTTGTTTTATTGTTTGCTATTTTGTTTACTTGATGTTAATAGTGTTTTAGATTGTATGTGCACCATAATAATTTTTAAATTAAACTCATAACATTTTCAGAATTGATTTTCTTTCTAACAGCAAGGCCGCAGGAGTACAACAGATTATTTAAAGAAGTTAGCAACAGGACGGGATCGTACGTCTGCTAGCTAGCTAAGCTAATGAAGCTGTCACTTCGTCACATATGCCGAGGTTTTGAAAGCCGACTTGAACAGCGGACGACGGAAACTCACGACAGTACGGGGATAGGAGTCCACACAATACAGTAAGGATAACGACTGGCCTCTGGGTTAATTTTCTCAGAAGCTATGTTGTAATTCTTCATGGTGTCTTTATCAACAACATCCGCCATCACCAGCTATGGAAAATGAACTTCATTCGTCCCACTCGCAGCTGCGTCAAGTCAGACAAAAACACGGAAGAAAACCGGAAATTAATTTACGTAACTTCAAAATAAAACTAAATATGCGTTCGTATTGGTAAAAAATATGACAAAATAGAGAGAAACTCACGCCGTATTAGCGATTCATATTATATATCCAATATTGTCTTAACATATGAGGAAAATCACTGCAGAAAAATAGAGACTGACGTATCATTCAATATATGTTAGTTTAATGTAGATTTTACATTGAAAGGTTTAGCCGGAAGCTCTTTTTACTGAAGCTAATTTGATATTAATAGGAGCGGTAGCTTCCGGGTTCCGTGCCAAAGGAAGGCATCAGTATATTAAAACTTTTGTTAGACAAACTACTTATTTCGTTCAACCCTCAGCCCTTTGCTGAGATATATTTCACACTTAAAGAAAGCCAACTGACATTATATATTAATCTGTTCAATAATATGGTTGTTAAAAACTAACTATTCAAAATGTTTATGCTGATGGTCAAAAATCTGCTTTTTGGTTCTTAACTAATCTGCCTCCCAGAATCTCTTATTCATAAATGAATGTATTGCACATTTCCAGAACAACCTGCGCAGCTCAAAAAATGAAACTAGAACATTTGCGTCCAAGGACAAAGATGCCCCGACTAATGGAAAAGTTTGAATGTGGCTAAAAATGTAAAAATGAAGAAATTGAAGGAACCAGATTTCGTTGAATTCTGTCCAGCAGTTTTTTGAGGAGATGTAGATACACCATACCCTGTTACATACAGACTGATGGACGTACGGACGGACAAGGGCAGCCCTACATGGTCCCTGTAGCAGGCACATAAAAAAAACATCTTGATACTATACTAACTAATTATGGACCAATTAATCGGCTGATACTTGGAATTTTGAGATAATGCTTTGTCGGCTGGCTGCACTCACAAGGCTGATAAACAAGAATGGTCTGTGGACACATTTGCAAGAATCATCAGCCCTTCTACACAGCGATCCCACAATAGAACCACAACGAAGACCCTTCTTTATATTCTGTCTTTGTTTATTTACATACACACACACACAAACTCATATCAGTTGAACACTACTGTATAAAAGTTGCAGTGGTTCCCAACATGGGTGTCAGGTGAAAGGTAACAAGATAGTGAGATGACGAAAAACGTCTGTTACATAAAAGTATGTGTTTTCTGACTTTTCTTTATGTGAAATACTTTCACCTATTTCGTGACATTTTCCAAATAATTGACAATTAAGGAGAGAAATCACTTCGAATGAGCTGCTCACCTTTGCACAGGTTCATTGTTATTATCCAAATTCAATCCTACCACAAGCACTTATAGGCATCTCCTCTTCAGTTCACTGCAAAAAGCCTCTATTTGTTTTAATGCCAGCAGTAGGAGAGCTCTCCAGTATGGCGGAGGTGGAAGGCTGCAGCTATGGAAGGAGTTATCTATGGCATTGGTGGAAATGGAAACAAAGACGAACCCAAGGGATGTGCTGGAGCCCAGTGTACTCCATACTGGGTCCCATTAGATGTGACAGGTGATATATTGTGCGAAGGGCAAAAACAAACTACTCAGCAAAAGCAGGAAGACGTTGATAAACGAAGGCACACTGGGCTCATCATCGGGGAGCTGAGGGAATTCTCCGGCAAAATGCCACTTCGATATCTGGCTGAGCCATCCAACCCAATTAGGCCAGAAGATGTGCTGCTTTAGGGACTGCAACTTGGTGACATCTTATCCTTTTCAGTCAAGGGTCTTAAAAGTAAAATGTCAAGTGTCCTCGACTTTTCCAGTTCAGCCCCCTAAAAGAAATGTAGATCTACTTCAACACTTTTAGAAACACATTTGAGAGTGTGTGTGTTTTAGTAAAGGTTGTATGAAAGAGTAAAAAATGGCTAAAAGTTTTATTTTTTACAGGTAAAACGCTGTGATAAAAAAATGGAGGAATTACCTAATCTGTCATTTTAAAGCTCCTTTCTAAAAACTGTCACTTACAATGTTACAAGAGGTGACGTGCTTGTCGTTAAAGGCAAATTGGGAAATGTCATTTAACTAAAAAGCACACACAAGTACAACTGCCACCACAAACCAGTCCATTGATTCAATGTAATTTGTTGGAATTGTGATATTGGTTAGTCTGTCCCTTCTTACACTAAGCTTCAAATTTTGCATCCTGAGGACATGAGAGAGGTCGTTACAGTTTATCTGCCTATAGGCTAGATTCCCACCTGGACAAAGAGGGAAACTGCCTCAGGCCTCTCGATCATCAGAGGAGCCATAGTGTGAGTGTGGAAATTAGATTGTGGCCTTTTGACTAATTGAAATTTTGATACAGCAGCAGAGCGTACCTGAAATCTTAGAGGCTAAATAAATGCAGGTTTTTCATGTTTTCTTGATAGTGAGGCCTGTGAACCTCACAGGTTTTCAGTGGGGTTTGGGTCCAGGCTCATCGCTGCCCAGTCCAGAGCTGAACTGGGCAGAAAAACACTCTCCTCCAGAAACTGGCTGTGGTCCCGTCAGCACAGCGCCAGTACAAAGTCGTCTGGCTCCTCATGCCTCAGATGATTTCCTATTCTTTTGTTATATACAGGCCCATTATAGGTGCTAATGGTATATGCTGCTGTAGTGGTGATATGTAGATCCTGACTCTCACATAACGTTGATGCAGATGCACTATTGTGGAATGGTGAGCATTCACCTCTCTGCCTCCAACATGCACATGGCATTAATGGATTCTGACACAATGCACACAGAGTAGGAGAAATATGGGTAGTAGGTGAATCTAATAATCTAATAATCTAAAATTTGTCTCATCTTCTTTGTATTTTAATGCTTTCTAAAAGCTGATGTGTGAGACAAACCATTATAATCTATAAATAGAGGTGAAAACCTGTTTTCCTCTTCCTATTCGCAAAGAATAAAGGATCTTATGATCTGACTGAAGCACTGTCTGCTGTGGACAACAAAAGGAAACACTGCCCCCTTGTGGATATTCTACAGAGCTACTGTAGGAATCCTGTGGCTTAACAGTCACCTTACTGGAGAACAAGTTAGAGAAATGCATCTGCTGAACAGAAAACAAGCTCCCAGTGCTATTCCCATTGTAATCCATGTCTTCAGTTTAGTACTGTTGACATTTCACCCAAAGAAATTACATTAAAAGAAGATGTGTAATGATTAGAGCCATCACTATTTGGAATAAGCTATCAAACATGATCATTGAAGCAGTGAGTATGTCAACTTTTAAAAGACTACTAAAAACCATACTAACAATAACCTTCATGTTGATTAACAACTTAAAATTATGAAATAATGTAATTGTTTTGATTTCTGTCTTTATATGTAAATAAGATGTTTTTGTTTAGATTTTTGTATCTGTTGCATGTCTTGTTTTGTGTATTTTGTCGTGTTGCTACCTTGGTGGCAGCTAATGGGGGTCCGAACGAATAAAGAATAAAGAATAAAAAAAGAAAGACAGTGCTGACCACTGCACTGGCACAATGCTGCCAACATGCACGCAAACGTTTTAAATTAAACGTCCTCATGTAATCCTCATCAAGTGCGACTTCTGTAAATGTCTGTAATATTTTATTTCAAGCTTTAATTGTCACCAGATAGAAACCACGTTGATTTGACTGTCACAGATCCTCCCAACCCAGAATCAACTGAGCATCAAGAATAAATTCTGTTAAATGAGGATCTCAGATAAAATGATGCAGGGACTGAATATTGTGTAACATGTGTAGAATTATACTGTTCAACATGCCTCACAACTATTTGACTCTAATTTTAATAACAGAAATATGTCACCCTTCCAAATTACCACTTTATAATACAGCATCTGCATTTACATATTTGAATGAGGTCAGTTTTTACAATGTAAATCTAACCCAATATGGTTCCTCTGATGAAAATTCTGCTCCTGATATAAATTGGTAGCCAAATTTAGTCTTTAGTCTTTGGAAACGACTTTCCTCAAGGACAGAAGCGACTGTTGATTGTTGCAAACTGTTTTTCGAAGCAGCTGCAAAGCAAGCGTCTCTATCCTGGGTCTGAGGATGAAACTTGCTATTTCTAATGTTTATTCGGTAAAATGTGCCGTCAGCGTGGGGAGATCTTTCACATCTGTCGTGTTTCTTCCCTCCCCTCCTCTTCTTGGAATCCTTCAATATAAACACACACAAATATGCAGACAGCTAGGTACATTCTGTCTCTCTTCACAAACTGCTTCTAGGACATTCTTTGACATGACAGCACACACAAATCTGTTTGGTCCAGTCCTAAAGGAAACGGCTTGTTTGTAAAACTCAAGGAGGAAATATTAAAGTTTATGAAATATTAAAATGTTATTGTCCTCTCCTGACACCAGAGCTCAAACAAACATAGCTCAGTATCTCAATTCTTCTTCTCTGTCTAATCTAAATGTTTGCCTTCCAAAGAAACATCTCAACTTTTACGTCATCACATTATCCAAGTCCACAGATATCCTGTGTTGAAGAAATACTTGAGGAAAACATTAATTTCTGACAACATACAGAATGCAATGACAAAATCTATCATGTGTTTCTGTATATTAACTTAAAACAAAGAAATTACAGGCACTATAAATATCTAAATCTGTAATATTCATGACTGTAACATTCTGTCTTGCTACAAAGTAAAAAAAAAAAGGAAGATTTTTGATGAAAATGGATTTGAAAAGATGCAGGGATACAGACAGCTTTGCAAAATGTTGGATTTGACGTCCTGAAATATCACGAAACACTGCAAACCATGCATTAGGGACAGGTCTGTTTCAATATCTTATCATTTAACAGTACACACTGTTCTTAAAGCACTTATGCATTTGGCGCTTATCTGCTTTCTTGCCGAGAGATTGCTGCCTGCCTAGAAGATAAGATTGGTACCACTCTCATATTTGTATGATGATTCTGAAGCTACAGGCAGGAAATCAACTTAGCTCAGCAGAAAGACTAAAAACAGGGGGAAACAGCAGCTAGCCTGGCCCTGTTCAAAGATACAAACATCTCAAATGTTACACAAAAACCAAAGTGTAAAAGGCTTAAGGTTCATGTTAAATTGTGTCAGCACTGACATCACAATGTGAGCATGCATGATAGCTCAACCTTTAAATAAGAGGTCCATCCCGTTAGTGAGGACAATGTAGGATTTTCATTTGAAGTTTGATATGGGCTTCAGATTTCACTGGTGTGATATCCACCCTTTTGTGTCCTGTCCAACCTATTTGTTCTCTGTTTACCCAGTTTCCTGAGTGTTTTTTTTTATACTGATTCTTGGTTACATGTATAGGGAGTAGATTGGAAAAATAAAAGCTCGAGGCAAAATCCCATTGAAATTCCTTTTTATTGTAAAAGAAGCGTGTTGATATCTGTGTCTTAAAACAGAACTTAGATAATGATTGTTTTTGAATACTTAAAAACCAAAAAAACGTTAAAAAAAACCCAAACATGTGCAGGGTAAAGTAAGGGACATTTTAGCCCTTGGAAAATGTAAATACTATAAGAATGTTTCATTCAAAACAGTTATTAACAGAGATGAGAATGTCCTGTAACAGAATGAACATTTGGTCTATGTCACAATATCCTGAGCTGGACTAATATTTTTTTATTGTGTAACTACAACACTCAGAGAGCTCAAAGCTCTGCCAAGGAAGCTCAGTTTTCCCATGAAGTTTCCCCTGGGATGCTCATTTGTAAAGCAATTTGTGGCCGCACTTCTCTCTCCCTGTGGCACACCTTCTTTTTCTAAACAAATCTGTAATGGAGCACACCTCAACAGGAGTCTGTTGCCCTCCTCTAGTGGGAGAACTGCAGGTGCAGCTCTTCATCACTCATCAGCGAGGCATGAACGGTGCATTGTGGGTCTTTAATGATACGGATCACCACAAAAATCTAACAGATTGTTCCTCGGGCCATAATGGAACTCTCCAAAAACATTTCGTCAACGACTATTCGTTGTGAGTAATCCTGCTAACAGTCATACAAACGAATTGCAGCAAAAATTTAATCCCCTTCGTAGAGATAGCAAGCCTTCCTTCTGATGAAATGATAAAAGCATGAAGGGTTTGCTCTTCTACAGAAAATGACCATGCTGAAATGGCAACAACCAGTAGGAATAACCATTCAGCATTTAGATTCTTTCACCTTGAAAACATGCACATAGAACAGGATCGGTTCATAACTTTTGGAGTAAAGAAAACCGCTGTTCCAGAAGAAGAGTCAGGATTTACATGTTATTTCTACTCAGCTCCTTGGGGAAAGGGAAGCGACATAAAAACCAGTTGATAAAGGTGAAACAAAGCTATTTATTAAATTTGAAAATGCTTAATATAACGAAAATCAAATCAAGTGAGGCAGACTAACACAATGGAGTGGGAAGGGTAACTGGATGCTGTTTAAATAAAATAAAGCAATATAACCAAAAGAGGAACTTAACACTATCACTTCACTATTACCAAAACAATAAAAAAAAGAAGAAGAATACTACGGAAAAACCGAAGTACAAAAAACAGCACCCCTAAACTTAGCTTGACTATAGAAAGGAGCTAAGTGTGTGAAAATGAATTCATCAGTAACTATATAACTAAAGTCTAGTCCAAACCCAAGAATAATATAACTAAAGCCTCACAGATACTAATATTTCACTAGTCAAGCACAGTTTAGCAAACCCAAAACGAGGTGGCGGTGGGATACCCGTCTAACCAGCCGCCTGAGCGACTGTCTGGCCAAACTTCTCCCCTTCTGCTGCGTTGACCGGGTTCTCTAGTTGAACGAGGTGCCGCACCAATCAGGAGTCAACAACCACAAACGAGGAGGGACGGACCAGCGACGTCGGTTGCAGGAGCCAATCACCGAAGGGGGACCACACAGCCTCATTATCTTCAGTGATCCGCAATCGAAAGTATAATAAACGTAAGGACGAACTGTCTGTGGCCGGAATAATGTCTTAACTTCACCTCAGATCTGTCTATATATTTGTCTATATTTAATTCGGGTTTGAATTAAATGGCTGCACTCACGATTCTTACAATGTGAAAGAAAGTGAAAAAAAGGCATGGACCTACCCGTTTTTCTGGTTCTACAACAAAATTCAGTCGGGCGACCATCTTCGGTACAATGTCAACACTTCCACCAGGTTTCATGAAAACCCGTCACGCAGTGTAAGCGTAATTGACAAAAAAAAAAAAAAAAACTTGAAAAAGCATATCTTGCAATGTTCAAAAATTTGGAAAACATTCCTGATCTGCCCCTTAATCCAGATCTAGTAGGAAATGCCACATTCCCAACCCTCCCACAAAGTTTCATGAAAATCCTCCAGGTAGTTTTTGTGTAATCCTGCAAACAGACAGACAAACAAACAAACGGAACCGATCACTTAACCTCCAATTACTATTTAAATAGAATCATCTCATTTTTTCAAATACAGCCTTAGTTCAGGTGCCGTCGCATTTCTTGGTGCTTCTGGCCACAGCCAGACTAGCTGTTTTCCCCTTCTGTTTTATTCTGATAGAAATGTACCAGTAATATTTCCACGTTGGTTGCAGACTGATATGCTTTTAGATGAAGTATAGTGCGGTCATGGCTGCTGCTGCTGCCTGTGTGATACAGGCCTTAGCCTACTGTTTATGAGATCTGTGAAAAGATAGAAAAAAAATGTCAGAGGATTCACACCCAGCGTGGGTGTGAAATGCAAATCTGGAACAGAATACCTTTCTCTGTCTATCCCTGCAATTATAATTAATGTTCAATTGTAAATGGTATTTAGTACTGAGCCAATTCCCTCTACAGTGCAATCACTGTAGGAACAGACTGATATTTGTCAGTGTATGAAACCTGACTGAGATTGGAGGACGTTTTTCATCATGTCTTTGTCAAGTTTAATATCAAATGTGCTGGTATATTTGAAGGTATAAAATACCTTCTCTGGCTACTTGAGCCTGATCATTTATCTTATCTGGAAACTTCTCAGGGTACTTCTCAGGTACTTCAACTAACTTTTCAGTCGTTCCAGGAAACCCTCCCTGTGCTCCACCCGCGTACCTAGTACACAGCAGGTTTTCCGGTATTACTTTGCAAAATAAAATTCTCAGTGTATGAGCTTTATTTATGTTCGACTGATTTTTGTGAATACAGTAAAAAAAAGCTAAAAAAAAATCACACAATTTTTAGAAAAACAGCCATGATTGATTTATACAACTAATCCCAAATGAACACTCCCTTAAAACTAATCCATTCCTATAAAGAGGCGCAAAGACTGTGAGAAAATAACATTTGCAAGAATGCCACGGATGACTGGGATCATGCCATCGGCATGCTGGAGGCGAGGCAGACCACCAGGGCTGTGAATATTAACACCCATATACCTCAAGATACGCCTGTATATACCAAAATATAGGATCACAGGATCACACCTGGAGGTCATGCCGGTCCATGAGGAGGAGGATTACTGCTGTAATCAATCCTGATAGGGGACACTATGATTACTGTGCAAAATGTGTATACTCCAGTTGCATCACCTGAGAAATTTATAGTGTTTTGATGTTGTATCTCTTTGTTTTTGGTTACTAATGAAGTCAATAAGAAGCTCACCTAAGATCAAATCTTTGGTGCTTTTATTGTTGTGGCTCAACCCCTCCACTTCCGTTTATAGTTTAATGGCGTTAGGCGACTTTACGCTTCCTTCTCCTTTGGATTGAATCTAATATTTCTGTTGGCGAGCGGAGGAGGAGGAAGGCGTCTTAACATCAGCAGACACTGAAGAAAAAGAGGACTTAACACAAGGTGAGACATCGCTAAAATGTTAGCTTATGAGAAAAGGAGCGGTGAAAATGTAGCCCGTAAGAATGATGCGTACGTTCGAGTGCTTTTAGGCTGTGGAAGAACTTTTGTGAATTGCCTTTGCTCAAAAATGAGACCTTTGCAGTACCATAACGCCAGTCTTTACGTAATTTACGGGTAAATCGACTGTGTTCAGGGGCTCAGAGGATAATGTATGGTAAAAAAAGGCGATAGTCTTTACGTAGAAACGTGCTCTCGCTCGGGGCGTGGACAGATAAAACGAAATACACAGTTTATATAAGTTCTTTAAGGGCACTAAATAAGGGGAGAAGTGTTTTTATGTCAACTTACATACTTTATACCATAACTTAAACTTTAAATGCCAAATAAAATGTGAAACTAGGCAGCAGGTATGAGCACATTCCTCCGCCATTGTCATCAAAACCTAATGAAGTCTCCACGCTGTGTCCTCAGAAAATCCTGTGATAATTGTTTACCTGAGCTTCACCCTCAGTGATTAAACAATAATACAGCTAAAAAAAGTGTATTCATATGAAAATAGATTTAATTACTAGATAAATACGATACATAAAGTTTTATCTTTTAAAAGAACACATCGGACTGCTGTGAACAGTTCAACCTTTCTGTTCACTAAAAGAACAGCTTTATGAATTTAGAGACTCTTGTTTACATTTGAACTTTTCTTTACATAGAATAGAATTCAATAGAATATCCTTTATTGTCATTGTGTGGCAGAACCGCCTTTGCACCAGTGTAACTGAGGTTGCGTTCACATATCAACTTGAAGAGACTCAATTCTAGGGTCTAACAAAGATTTTAATCACACTGAAATTTTTGAACATGTAACACAACAACATCGAAAGTCCAGGTTTGTGGACGGTAATTCTTAAACTCCTCTCTGCAGGAATCACCCAGTGTGCATCACTCAGCTACTGGCAGCCATGGCGACGATGGTAATGGAGAGACTTGGGCGAGTGTTTATCAGCCTGCAGCAGATCAAGGAGGTTCCCCGGATGCTGACTGAGGCTGCACCCTCCATGCCCGGCACTGTGAGAGAAACCGAGGTTCCCCACTACTTCAGGGAGCGCTACATCTGCAGCGGCTACCGACCGCTCAACCAAAGCTGGCGTTACTACTTCCTGTCTTTATTCCAGCGTCACAATGAGACCATTAACGTCTGGACTCACCTGCTGGCGTTTTTAGTTTTTCTGGTTAAATTAAGGCAACTCACTGAGACTGTGGACTTTGTTGGGGATCCTCATTCGTGGCCCCTGTTGGTCCTCGTCCTGTCCTCCTTGACCTACTCGGCATTAAGTGCAACAGCTCATTTACTGGCTGCCAAGTCTGAACTGTGCCACTATACTTTCTTCTTTCTGGACTATGTTGGAGTAGCACAGTATCAGTACGGCAGTGCTGTAGGCCACTTTTACTATGTTGTGGATGAGAGCCTGCACAGACATGTGCATGGAATCTTTATGCCCGTTGCTACTGTTCTCAGCTGTCTATCATGTCTGGGATGCTGCTCTGGGAAATACTACAACCACAGCCTACCGACCTGGGTGCGAAAGGTGGGCCAAGTTGTTCCCTCAGTGCTTGCTTATCTCTGGGACAGCAGCCCTGTGGCTAAAAGACTCATGTCATGGTCCACAGACACCAATGACCCAGTCATTCTGTATCACTTTAGCCAGGTGGCTTTATTTCTCGGCTGTGCTTTCTTCTTCTCCTTCCCCTTGCTGGAGCGCTACTTCCCCGGTCGGTGCAATTTTATAGGACAGAGTCATCAGGTGTTTCATGTTTTCCTATCTTGCTGCACCCTTTGTCAGATCCATGCTACACACCTGGACCTTGTGGGCCGTAGGGCAGTGTATACACATCTGCACAGGAGCGGCGATGCTGCCCTTTTTGTGAGACTGTACGTGGTTACTTTGGTTGTGTGCACGCTCATCGCTGCCTTCATCCTGAGCAAAGTTAAACAAAGGTTTGAATTAAAAATTAAGTCCAAGTAATAGATTAGATGCTGTAGCGTCTAGGTGCAAACACATTCATGTGCCTTTCCTTCCAGATTTGCTGCTATAACAGAAAGGGATTCAACTCTATTTACTGCAGGTCATAAAAAGTGCTATTGAAACGTTTTATGACAGTAAGCCGCAGATTACAGGGTGGATGAATGACAATATTAGGAATTAGTATATTGGTACTGATTAGACTTCCTTGAATAATTAAAAATGAAAAAGGAAAGGATTGTGTTGTCTTTGAAAAAGGGAACGTAAGAAATTGATATTCATACTGTGGGTATATTTGACCCAAACTAAGTTATTTTTAGATTGTTATTTTGATAAATAATTTATAGCATAGTTTAAATGTGATACACTGATCAAAGCATGTGGCAACATTTTTCTTTGGCAAAAATCTGCCTCATATTTGAAGTTAGGAACAAATAATATGGTAATATTAATGTAAGATTTTACAGCGTAATGACAATGTTAAAACCTGCTGGGGTCATTGTGCCTTGAGAGACACTTGTTTGCACATTTTATCTACCTTTAGCATAAAGTTGTGCTGATTTTTTTTTTTTTTACTGTTATCAACTCCTATATGCCATCAGATAATGGCTCAGTGTGCAGATTCTTTAGAAACTAAAGCTGTAGGAGTTTCCTCTTTCAGGTATTAATACAGGTTTAAAAGCTATGAAGACACATTATGACACGTTTTCCATCTCTAGTCTGAGATTTAAACCTTTTTGTTGTCGTCATTTTGTGAGCTGAAGTTCAGTTTCGTCCCACTTTTTAAACTGTATATAAGAAAGCTTGATATTTTTCAGAGGGACCATATGTATAATTACGTCTCAATTATATGTATATGTACATATATTATACATGCCGTATATACAGTATGTGTATTTTTTGTTATGTTTTGTATATTAGGAAGTCAGCAATCACTGTATTGGGTCTTATTGGACATTTAGTTTGTGCCTTTTGTATCATAGGGGAAAAGTGAGTGTGGGTGTAACATGAGTGTTTAATTAAAGCTACCGTGCTAATGTATGTCTCCGGGAAATAATGTCTCCAATGACCAAGATGTAAAGACAATGGCATTACGTTGAATTTCGGACACATATAAAGATGGATGAGGCGTCTGAAGCCAAACTATGAGTGCTGCTGTCTTGCATCGATAACGTGATTTCGATCCAGGGTCTGCACCGTGTTGAAACTGCGGAATGAGATGTGTGGCCCATCTGCTAACTTGGAGGTGGAAGGGGCCTGTAGCTTTTACTGCAGCCAGCCACCAGGCGGGGGGGCGATCGAGATGTTTTAACACTTAAAGCTCATTTATGCTCCATTGTACTCCGTATAGGTATGAAAATAAATCTGTCCGTTTCAAACGATGTATCTGTCATCCACCTACATTGATTTGTGCTGTGCAGGATATTCCATGCGTGCCAACGTTTTACTTGACCTTTTAGTACCTGCCTACCTCATTCGTATCCGCCTTTAAATGAGCCTATAGGAAGCGGCCATGTCCGTTTTTATGTACCGTCAGTGATTTAAATAAGCATCTGTTGGAGATGGAGCTGGTCTGGAGGCCTGTTTTTGCTAAAACACCATCATAACCTTTTTTTTTTTTTGAAGTGACGTGTGCAACACTGGCTAACAATGTGACATCTCGTCTCCTGACATTGTGCCGGTCGCTGTGTCAAAGTCTCCTTCGACTGAGGTTCCAGATGCATGGGGAGAATTGGGTTGACTTTTGCACACAGTAACAGGAGCAAGCTTTTAGCCTGTTGTAGTTCATTATTACCTTAAACATATACAGTGTAATGTGCCTGTAACCTACCTCTGAGATGATAGCATATACTGTAGATCACCAAGCTGTATGGTCGATGACAAAAGTAGAAGTTCAACCTCACTTACATTGCGTGATCTAATGTTATCTACTGTAACTTATACATCAGTGTTCCTCTTAGACCTCAGCTGTTATTTACATAATACGAAGATACTTGAGTCAGCAATGCTGTGCATGTTGGTAATATAAACTCAGACTAGCGGCTCTGGCTCAAAGTGAATCTGTGCCTAATTGTGCTGAGATAACATAAAATCAGGACCTGAATGTCAAGAAACTTGAGACAGGGAAGCATGTGCTCTGACATGGAAGGAATTATATTTTAAAAAGAAACTGGATTCTACTTACTAATTACATAATGAAAAAAAAAGTGCCACGATGTCAAGGATCCATTAAACAGAAACAGTATGAGCCTCTGCAAAGGCTGAACATTCCCTCCAAACAGTCTCTTCTCTCCACAGGTTATATTCTTATTTATATGTAACACCTGCATTTAGTTTCGTTCACCATGGAAACACACCTAGAACTTGAACAGCTGTTCCAGAAGAGTCAGCATTTCCCGACATACGTAAACGTTTCATGCAAATCTGTCCGTAACTGTTTGAGTTAAACAGCTACCCTCATGGTTTTTGCAATGAAGTCATGGATCCACTACTGCTCCTATCTGCAAAGCATGCCACGTCTCCAGCATGGCAATGGCACAATCCCGCTCATGTTGCCCCACCTTCGCTTTCGTGTCATTTTCTCCCCAGTCTTTGTGCCTTTTTAAAAAAAAATTTATAGGGTTGGGTTGGTTTCACAAGGGAGTCGGATGTTCTGAGACTCATGACTACTCAGAAAAATCAGCTAAACCTTGAGTATTGATAATTACCACAAAACCTGCTCTAAATATAGACGTTCAACCACTTTATGGTGCGTTTTTAAAATCCCCCGAGTGCATTAATTGCTGCATCTTTCTGCTGCCGCATCATTCAGAACCCCTACTGTTTGCAGATTGCCTTCTATCCTCAGGGGTTGTTAGTTGATGCTCTTGTTCCCATGAACATCAGGTGAAGCTCTGAATTAGGTTGCACGATGAAGGCGGTAGTCCAGGTGACAAAAAGACCAAGGGGCAAGCTCCCTCTCAGCTTTGCAAGCATTAGTAGAGCGCTTGAAGTGTCTCCCGCTCTCCCACCCATCCCTCAGGTAGATGCCTGAGACTTGGATGAGGATGGGGATAATGCAGTGTTCACACAGCATTAAAATTCTCCAATATAGTCTTTAGGTAGATCCATCTCCATAACTGCCCTGACAGGGAGCTGGGACTGCAAGTGCAGAGTCTAAGGATGGCTCTAGGATCTCTATGCATGGAGGTGGGAGAGGGGAAACGGTATAGTCCTGGAGCTGGATGGGGTTCGATGATGCACTTGCCACTAAGCCTGTAGTTTTGCTTCATGTTGCATTGTTTGCTTTTTGGTTGAAACACTGGAGGGCAGATCCATGGGCTCACCATGCAATGGCTGCTCAGACCCTGGCCTACATGTGGAATGGAGAGGAACGTGGCCTGGATCAACGACTCTGTGTTACCAGAGTCCTAAGCTTCCATGGTCCCGGTTCCAAGCGTCCCATGTTCCCCAGTTCAATATTCTATTCACCTGTCGTGTTAGGGTTAGGGTTATGATTCCCTAAGGATAGGAAACATACAACCAAGATTTTTTAAAAATGGTACAGCTTGTAAAATCTAAATAAAAAACAAATTCAATCATTAACAAACCAACTGTGTTCACCGCCATCAGCTTCACTACAAGGTTACTATTGTTAACATTACATTTCATTATTTTTCTGATAACTCATTGAGCCTCCTGAAATATTTCTCTATATTTACTATTCTGGATTAGCATAATGGATGTCAAGAAAAGGAGAGAAATATGTTTCAATTGGCTTGTTACTGTAAGTATGCATGCAGCGACTGAGAACGCTTATTTGCTAAAAAAAAATGTCATGTTTGCTGAGTTAACTTATTAACTAGTGCTGTACTTCAAGTTCCCTTCATTTTCATACCTCTCCAGATAAGATAAACTAGAAGGCAGGACAATTGCAAGAAAAGTATCAATGGAGCAATCGCAGGGAAAATGTGGAGGAAGGGAAAAGTCCAGTTGTTTGCTGAGAACTTGAGGATCGTGATATGCAGCACAAACAGCTGACAGGGCAGGAGATCCAGTGGTGAGCGGGGTAACAGCGGCCTCTACTGGGAAACGAGCACATCCAGCTGGATCAGTTTATTTTGTCACGTACATTTATACACAGTCCAATGCAGCGAAACTTTTTCAGTGGGCAGCAATTTAGGGTTCAGTGTCTTGCTGACTTTATTTAAAAAAAAAAAATTGGTCATCAAACCACCAATCCTGTGATAAATGGCCACAGTCGCCCTCCCAAAGGCACCGCTGGGATTCGAACCCAGGATCTCCTGTTTACTAGACAGGCGCTTTAACCAACTAAGCCACGGCGCCGGTGACAGAGGGTGAGAAGTCGCTCCAAACCTCGGTCCAAAGGTGGCTCATCTCTGGGGGAACTGGGAGTAATTAATAAAAAATAATGTCAGATTGAATTTATTATTATTATTATTATTATTATTACACTTAAAGGATTTAAAAATGTGCCACTAATTTTTCTCAATTTAAAATCTATATGTAGGTCAGAATTTGTGATCATTAACAAAATACAAGGTTTGAACACATTTGACTGATGTGAGTAGTTTTAAATAAATTCAGTGCTTTGGTGTCTCCAGGCCTTAATGAAGAAACAGATCTGAGAGCTTATTTATATACCCCAGTCATTGTTGCTGGTGTCACTGAGTTACCAATGTAACCAGGAAGTGATGTGAATGATGTGAGTTAATGTAATACTTTTATTATTACTGTGACTATTAATTTCAATCATACATAATGTATTGTTGTATATCTATTGTGTGACACGTTGATTTAGTGTCCTTGACCATTAATTGCCTATATAAGGAATCACTACCTTCCACTCTTTACACCTCTTTCCAGACCCACTGAGGGTGGAAACCAGTCGGCGTTTTCCTCTTTTTGTCATTTACTTTGAAATGCCTTCATCAACAAAGGTATTTTAACTACACCCTTGCCTCGATGTTGGTGCGCCTGAATTAAGCCCAGAGGCTTTTCTTTGAGATTGTCGTCTTGAGCCATAAAACAATTTTTTAGATAAATAGCCACAATGCCTTTATCCAGCTAACCCCCTAATCACCTACTTGTTAAACTAACCCACTCATATAAAAAAGCCACAAACATTGGGGAGAAAAAATGCACCTGGAATGAGATCAGGGGAGGATGATGTAGGACTATTGCTTGGTGTGAGTATATAGCTACTTCAATGGTGAAACAACAATCAGGCATAGAGTGGTTGAAGACTTGGAATAGATAACTTACAAACTGTTGAATGGAAGCAAGGCAGGTGTGCAGCCTGATGGTTGCAGACAGGTATCTATGAGCAGAGCCAGTAAAAAAAAGAAAAGGATACCGACGCCACAGAGAGAGAAACAGACTGCAGCAGAGAATGCAACAGGTTAGAGGACATTTTAAATCCTCCCTAAATATATGCACTCACATTCATCCATAGTCCAACACCAGAAAGTTGAGCTACTGGTTTTATATCTTCATACTGCTTGCAGGGTTTTCACACTCTTTTGCACATGCGTGCTTATGAAGGGAGCAGAACTCTTCTACAGTGTTTCTATTGACCTGGTAAGAACCTTTACATTATCATTTTGTCAGTAACACATCTTTGTTTGAATTATTCTTCATTGCATGTATTATTGTGGATATATTCAAATATTACAATATTGTTTCATTGTCCTCATTTCCTTTTATATTATTTATTTCAACTGTCAGATTAAGAATTATACAATTGATTGCTGCATGTAATACATTATAAATGCATGTTACATTTGATCTGGTAGCAAATTTTCACAGAGGGCGAGGCCAAACGTTGAACAGACACCGTTATCCTCGAGGTCTATTTCACGCTTTTGCATGAGCCTGGGCTGATGTTTGCATATTACTTTGAATGGAAAATGATAAAAAATCGTCATATCAAGTTTAAATAACTGTGGACGGTAATTCTTAAACTCCTCTCTGCAGGAATCACCCAGTGTGCATCACTCAGCTACTGGCAGCCATGGCGACAATGGTAATGGAGAGACTTGGGCGAGTGTTCATCAGCCTGCAGCAGATCAAGGAGGTTCCCCGGATGCTGATTGAGGCTGCACCCTCCATGCCCGGCACTGTGAGAGAAACCGAGGTTCCCCACTACTTCAGGGAGCGCTACATCTGCAGCGGCTACCGACCGCTCAACCAAAGCTGGCGTTACTACTTCCTGTCTTTATTCCAGCGTCACAATGAGACCATTAACGTCTGGACTCACCTGCTGGCATTTTTAGTTTTTCTGGTTAAATTAAGGCAACTCACTGAGACTGTGGACTTTGTTGGGGATCCTCATTCGTGGCCCCTGTTGGTCCTCGTCCTGTCCTCCTTGACCTACTCGGCATTAAGTGCAACAGCTCATTTACTGGCTGCCAAGTCTGAACTGTGCCACTATACTTTCTTCTTTCTGGACTTTGTTGGAGTAGCACAGTATCAGTACGGCAGTGCTGTAGGCCACTTTTACTATGTTGTGGATGAGAGCCTGCACAGACATGTGCATGGAATCTTTATGCCCCTTGCTACTGTTCTCAGCTGTCTATCATGTCTGGGATGCTGCTCTGGGAAATACTGCAACCACAGCCTACCGACCTGGGTGCTAAAAGTGGGCCAAGTTGTTCCCTCAGCGCTTGCTTATCTCTGGGACAGCAGCCCTGTGGCTAAAAGACTCATGTCATGGTCCACAGACACCAATGACCCAGTCATTCTGTATCACTTTAGCCAGGTGGCTTTATTTCTCGGCTGTGCTTTCTTCTTCTCCTTCCCCTTGCTGGAGCGCTACTTCCCCGGTCGGTGCAATTTTATAGGACAGAGTCATCAGGTGTTTCATGTTTTCCTATCTTGCTGCACCCTTTGTCAGATCCATGCTACACACCTGGACTTTGTGGGCCGTAGGGCAGTGTATACACATCTGCACAGGAGCGGCGAGGCTGCCCTTTTTGTGAGACTGTACGTGGTTACTTTGGTTGTGTGCACGCTCATCGCTGCCTTCATCCTGAGCAAAGTTAAACAAAGGCTTGATTTTAAAAAGAAGTCCGAGTGATAGATTGAATCGAAGTAATGGAAAACAAACTTTTGTGCAATGCATAAATGACACCCAAAAAAGGAGCCACCAAAGACTGTCAGTCATCTGTTAACTCAGAGGAGTCTGTGTTGCTCCCCATCTCCTCCTCCTGCTGTACCACAGCATCATCCAGCCCATCCTGCTGCACTGTTCCACCTTTTTCGTCAACAGGCTATATGTTACCAACCGGAACAAACTCATGCATAACTAAAATTGCTGCCAAGATAATTGTTCTCACCACACCGAAGCTCGCAGACCTACAGAATAAAGCCATAGCACTCATTGCAGCCTCAATAGCTCAGGATATCACACACCCACTCAACCACCACCTCACCCTTAAGCCTTCAGGGCTCCGGTACAGAGCACTGAAGTGTGTTCTGCTGTCGGTTGTTATGTCACACTTGTTTGTTGTGTTGCTATGATTGTTTATTGTTGTATTGTGCTGTGAAAAATAATTTCCCCTTCGGGACAATTAAGTCTAAGTGCCTTTCCTTCCAGACTTGCTGCTATGACAGAAAGGGATCTAAATATATTTACTGCAGGTAATGTAAAGTGCTGCTGAAACATTTCATGAGAGTAAGTTGCAGATTAGAGGAAAGATGAATGATGGAATTAGTGTATTGGTTCTGCTTTGTGTTAGAATTCTTTGAATGATTTGAAATTAAATTTCCTGCTGAATTATTCATGCACCAGGAAAGGGTTATGTTATTTTTCAAAATGGGAACATAAAGAAATCCAGATTTTATAAACTTATGCCACTGATTTATGTATGGACATCTATAAGGTCACTGCTATTCCGATAAAATAGACGACATGCAGTTTTAAATAATCAGGTTGTGAAATAGCATCTAAAATGTTTATTTTCATACTTTGGGTATATTTCACCCAAACTAACTTATTTTTAGATTGTTATTTTGAAAAATGATTATTAAAATTATTTAAATGCGATGCACTGATCAAAGCATGTGGCAACATTTTTCTTTGGGAAAAAAAAATCTGCGTCATATTTGAAGTTCAGGCACAATAATATAGTAATATTGATCCACCATTTTACAGTGTTATGACAATGTTACAACCTGCTGGGGTTATTTTGCTTTGAAATACACTTGTTTGCACATTTTATGTTGGTGAGTAGAGTAACAGCGGCCTCTACTGGGATATGAGTGGATTGCAGGCAGGATCAGTGACAGAGTTCAAGCTTAGCAGTTTACTATTGGACAGAGAGGTTGCTCCAGAGGTGGCTCATCTCTGGGGGAACTGGGAGTGTTGGGAGCATCATTTCAGATTGAAGGTATTATTTAAGAATAGCAATTATTATATTATTATTTTCTTTTTATTATAAATATTTTTCAAATTATAATTAAAGGGTTTAAAAACACACCACTAATTTGAGAAAACATAGGACAGGTTTTGTGATAATTATCAATTAACACAGTTTGGACATATTTGACTGATTTTTGTGAGTCGTCTTGAGTTTCAAATATCTTTTTTTAGAGAAATTGTCACAATGCCTTTATCCAACTAGTCCTAAATGATCACTTCCTTGTAAAATTAACCCACCCCTATAAAAAGCCACAAGGACTGACATCTGCAATGCCTTGTTGGTTGTCTGTGTGTTGATTATTAAAAGTTAATGAGCAGCAGAACACAGGATATTTCATTCGACACAAACTACCCAAGCAAATTTGCACACACAGAAGTTTTAGTCTATTTCTACACAATGTATTAATAGTAAAATGTGAAATCCTTTACACAATCACAATTACGATGTGTAAACAATCACTGTTATGCAAATTTGGCCTTGGGGAGTTGTTCATCCATTGGATAAGGACAGTCAGGATACACCTCCCCTAAAGCCACTGTCACCACAAATGGCATCACATCTAAAACTCTAACACTTCAACTTTATCAGCCTCTGATAACTCTCTAGCAGTCCCAGAAACTAGTTGGAATAATGATTTAACCATCTCCCCCCTCAACCAACTTCTTGATAGAAATAAATAATAAAATATTTTCTATGACAACCAATACAAACCTGTAGATCCAGTACAAAAAATCATCCACAGAACTCATATTACTCAGTACAAAATGTACTAAATGGGACGCAGACGTGTGCTCACATTGCACAATAGGCACCACAGATAATTTTTCCCACACACTTTGGGCTTGTCAAACAAGTTCACACCTTTTGGAACATGGTAACACAAAAACTCCCCCCCCAAAAAAAGAACTCCACAATCCTAGCCTGCAGAATCCTTTCATCCCCACAACTCTGTCTGTCAGGAGACACTTCAGAAGTTAACATATCACACACATACAAAAACAGCTCGCTCATTTCTCTAACCGTCGCCAAGAAAACTATTCTTCTCACCGGGAAGTAAAAAAACTATTGATATCCTGAAAGCCCTACTGCAAACACAGGTGGGACCAAAGCGCGGGACACGGGATAGAGGTAGAAAAAAAATAATATTTTAGATCAGGGGCAAAGGAGGATGACATAAATCTATTGGTTGACATGAGTCTAGCTACTGCAATGGTGAAACAACAATCTGGCAAAGGTTAGTTGAAGCATTCATGCGGATAACCTGCAATGTGATGAGTGGATCCAAGGCAGGTGTGAAGACTGGGAGGGCTGATGAGTCGGTTGCAGATAGATGTCTATGACCAGAGTAAGGTGCCGGGAAAACACTAATGCCCATGCCACACAAAGAGAGGCAGGCTGCAATAGAGAATGCAACTGGTTAGACATGTTACATCCTGTTCAAATGTATGCACACGTAATACCGGAAAGTTGAGCTACTGGTTTTATATTTTCATATTGCTTGCAGGGTTTAACACACTCTTTGGGACATACTTAGACACATACATGCTTATGAAGAAAGAGGAACTCTTTTACAGTGTTTCTATTGATCTCCGGTAAGAACATTTCATTATCCTTTTGTTAATAGACATCTTTATTCTTTATTATCTACTATTCTTCATTGCATGTATTATCGTGCCTATATTGAAATATTGCCAGCTCGAGGGGGGTTGTATTTACATGTTTTTTGTTTCTATTGTCAGACTAAAAATTGTACAAGTGATTGCTGTATGGGAAATATTGTAAATGCTAATTGTAGACAGTAAATCCTTCACTGCGTGCACTTCTTGCACAGAAAAAGCAAACGAAGGATTTCTTCCATTCGAGCAAGCTATTGCATTTCATAAAGTAAAGGTAGTTTTCCTACCTTTGTCCTTTACATTATCATTATCACCCCCTGTTATATATAGACTTATGTACTTTCCAAAGAAGGAGAAGCAAAGAATGTGGAACTGATCAAATATCCTCGAGGTCTATTACATGCTTTTGCATGAACCTGGGCTGATATTTGCATATTACTTGGAGTGTTGGAGTATATAAAAAAAGAGATCATATCAAGTTTAAGTAAATGTTTGTGGATGGTATTCATTAAAATCCTTGAAGGTTGAATCTGAAGCAACTGGACTTCTTTTCCAAGAGGCTTCTTCAGTTCTGACTGGTGGGTTAGGGTTAGGGTTTGCCTAATGGGGCATCATGTGAGCCCCATTAGGCAAACAAACCACTTATAATAGTGCTTTTGAGTCAACTGTAAACATGTGACAACATGTTTAAATATCTGGAACCCTCCACCAGTCAGAACTAAAGAAGCCTCTTGGATGAGAGGTGAAACGTCTTCAAACCTTGAAAAGAAGTCCAGTTGCTTCAGACTCAACCTTTAAGGATTACCATGACCTGAATGAATGAGAATCTACACCTCTCTGCAGGATTCACCCAGTGTGCATCACTCAGCTACTGGCAGCCATGGCGACGATTGTAATGGAGAGTCTTGGGCGAGTGTTCATCAGCCTGCAGCAGATCAAGGAGGTTCCCCGGATGCTGACTGAGGCTGCACCCTCCATGCCCGGCACTGTAAGAGACACTGAGGTTCCCCACTACTTCAGGGAGCCCTTTGTCTGCAGCGGCTACCGACAGCTCAACCAAAGCTGGCGTTACTACTTCCTGTCTTTATTCCAGCGTCACAATGAGACCATTAACGTCTGGACTCACCTGCTGGCGTTTTTAGTTTTTCTGGTTAAATTAAGGCAACTCACTGAGACTGTGGACTTTGTTGGGGATCCTCATTCGTGGCCCCTGTTAGTCCTCGTCCTGTCCTCCTTGACCTACTCGGCATTAAGTACAACAGCTCATTTACTGGCTGCCAAGTCTGAACTGTGCCACTATTCTTTCTTCTTTCTGGATTTTGTTGGAGTAGCACAGTATCAGTACGGCAGTGCTGTAGTTTTCTTTTACTATTCTATCGATGAGAGCCTGCACAGACATGTGCATAGGATCTTTATGCCCCTTGCCACTGTTCTCAGCTGTCTATCATGTCTGGGATGCTGCTATGGCAAAAACTGCAATCACATCCAACCACGGTGGGTGCAAAAGGTGGGCCAAGTTGTTCCCTCAGCACTTGCTTATCTCTGGGACAACAGCCCTGTGACTAAAAGACTCATGTCATGGTCCACAGACACCAACGACCCAGCCATTATCTATCACTATGGCCACATGGCTTTATTTCTCATCAGTGCCGTCTTCTTCCTCTACCCACTGGTCGAGCACTGCTTCCCTGGGCAGTGTGATTTTATAGGACAGGGTCATCAGGTGTTTCATGTTTTTCTATCTTGCGGCACCATGTGTCAGATCCATGCTACACACCTGGACTTTGTGGGCCGTAGGAAACTGTACTCACGTCTGCATCCGAGCGGCGAGGCTGCTCTCTGTGTGAGACTGTACGTGGTTACTTTGGTTGTATGTGTGCTCATTGCTGTCACCATGTTGACGAAAGTTAAACAAGTGCTTGACTTGAAAACCAAGACCAAATAGTAGATTTGCATAGACAAACCTGGCTGTGTCCAGAGGTAAAACATTATCAGAGTATGTAAAGCTCAATAATTAACATACATCTTATGTAATTTGTACAAAATTACATGTTTCAGTTTTAGGTGGTGATATATACAGGTCTATTACTTGGTAGGGAAATTTAATGCTGCTGGTTTCCTGATAACCTCTTCCTTCTAATTATCCCCTGCATGAGTTTCCCAGGAAGTCATCTGGCATGTAACCTGTTGTAAAATTCTCTTGAAGTTGCACCAGAAAGTGACATCATCCCATCCAATGGGCACCCGCAGAGATTATGGAACTTCTATTGTCTTTATTTCCCCCTTTCCATTTTCTTCACTAATGCACTCAATTTGTCAAATAAAAAGTTGTGAAGCTCTCTGTTCTCTCTGGTCACTGATGTTTCTCTCCGTCTCCACATTGGTCAGCATTGTCAAAGCAGTTTGCTGTTGTTCAACGGTGTGAATTTAGGTTTTATCAGAGTTGAAAGCAGATTAATTTCAAACATATCAAATTAATAAATTGGCTTTAGAGTTACCAGTTATTGTTATTCTAATGTATTGTCTGTTTGTATTGTAATTACTAAATTAATCAAAATCATTCCAGTCAACACTTTTACCCATGTTGTAATGTTCCCCAACTCACATGCCTTTCAGATAAAGACTGTATCTGTTTAGCAAACACTGCAGCTAAAACAACAGCAGTTCCTGTTTCTCCACAAAAGGTAAATACTATGACGGCTCCCTTGAGCCCTCCCTCCCCTTGTGCATCTGTTTTCGGCATTTGAATGTTCAGAATTGCACAAAGTGAATCTCTGACAGAACCTGAGTTAAGACTTGATGCATGGGAATATTCATCTTATCCACCTTCACGTTTGAGTGATATATTCTGTAAGCATTTGGTGTTTTATATAGGTTGCACTATTCCATTGTCAGACATATCATGTATTATAACTTGAAGGAAACACATTAGCTCTGGTTTATGTTCTCCTGTCTGGAGCAGAATTCTTCTACTTCCTCTGGTGCAAACCTCAGACATGATTCTGCTCACTGTACTTGCAGAAATTGACACTGTTGGCTTTTTCTGCAGTCCAGTTCCAGTCCTTGTGTTTTGGTGTCTGGTCCAGACTGCATGGTTCAGTTCCTCACTTAAAACCCTGAATCAGCTGAATTATGGCAACGCTGGACTCTCTCCCACATTCCTCCCGTCTGACTCACAATAGAAGGGTCCAGCCTGCATCCCTTGTGATTCATTCCAAATTAAATCTCATCACTACTCATAAGACTCAAAATACTCACAGCATTATAGCAAGAACAACATCAATGCACCTTTTGGGCAATCTGGTTGCTTATTGTTGCTGGGTCATTAGAACTGGACTATGCCAGTTTGAATCACGTTAGTAGCCATGTGTCACATTGATATTTCCTTGAAAAAAAGAATAAATTCAATAAATATTAAATTAAAGGGATGGACACTGGCTGGGTTAAAATGATTGTGCTAATGTGCAACATTTACTTTGTGAGTCTCCAATTCACTGTCAACAAAGCAACATTAGAAACCTCTCGTTACAAATGAATAAGGCAAAAATCTAATCCCACTTAACTGGATATTTTTATCCATACAATTTGAGTAAACTATCAAAAATAACCAGAATTAGTCATTAATCAAAATTTCAAGACTCTAGAAATGTGTGAAAATCATTCAATAAACACAATAAATTATAATAAACCAACAACCCTTCCTCATAAAGGCTTGAGGAGCAGGTCATCTCCAGAACCAACACAGATTTGGACTCCTCATTGATTGTGATGACATCTGGCTTATTGGCAGAAACATTTGAAAAATTATCACATTCCCGTGCGGAAAAAGGTTTAATATGTCCTTTGTTATTAAGTCTCACTTATCCTATCATGGCGTGTTATGTACAGTCCTTTGTAAACATAACAGCCATTCAAAATGTGTGACATTGCTTCAGTGAACTGGTCTGTGTTGTGGTGCAAGCAACGAGAAGATGGAAACCAAATGGAAAAGTTGAGTCTGGTGGTCTTCTTGCGACAGGACATCCTTCCTCAAAGTTGTCAGGAGTCTACCGAAGTTTCTCAAATTGAAATCGAATGAATATCTAAAGGAGGACATTCATTTATGACACCCAAATGTATCTGGCTAATGTAATAGCAGAGATATTCTACCGACTATTAATGCTGAAAGTAAAGTGCAATAAAGTGGCTTGTAGGGCGTGACGTCACAACTATTTAAAGAAAAGTATTTCACAACAATTGAAGGCGCAAAAAAATAATCTAATGGACTTATATGTATTGTCTCTACCAATTACATAGAAAACATAATGAAAGTTGGCAGAAAAAAGAAAAAAATCATTTCGGACTATCTCACGAGCGCGCCATGTCTTTTATTTTGAAAGAAATCCGCACAACTACCTTTCATTTGACGATTAAGGGCACGATTTGACGTAAAGCGAAGAGAAAGCTACTCACAGCAAGCAGAACCACGAAGCGAGTGCGGGGACCTACGGCGATGGGGATAAAACTGTACTACACCACCGTCACTGCTTCACGGACGGTGAGTCAGGCGGCTGCAATTTAACGAGCTTAAAGTTATTGTAATGTTTCAGGTCGGGTGAGAGCAGCTAACGGATACACTGAGCAGGGCGCTCAGTGTATCAGTCATAGCTTCCTCCTGACTAACACGGCACTGGGCCTATGCTAGTCAGCGCCCATTTGTATCAGTAGGCTACCGTAACGTCAGTATGACCATGTAGGTAAATTTAAGACCTGTGAGTCGTATTGAAAACATAAAGGACTTGTAAATACGAGCCATAATTCATGATTTAATCTCATTTTATTCGTTCTGGATGTGGGAAGGAAGGTGCTACCCTGACCTGTATCCTAAAACTATCATATTGTCCTTTTGATACGCAAAGGGTGGCCGGAATAGCAAAGAGTAGCTACCATATGTTTCCTTTTCCTGTTTTAGGAGTTGTTGGACAAACTTCATCAAATGCTCTGGCAATTTTAGGTTGGCTATGGCAAGTAGAAATACTGCAAAGGCTTCTAAAAACTATATTTATAGCCTGAAGTAAAGTTATTCCACCATCCTGGTTTTTAAACGCATGTTTGGTTTAATGGGAAAATATGCTCTTTATCAGCTGTTTGTAATAACCAAAGCAAACAAGAACAGTTGAAATAGCTCAATGCAACAGATTTAATTACAACAAATATTGCACTATGGCTTTCACTACGACTGTTTCTACTACACTGCTTTTATTATGATGACTTAAACTACAGCGAGGGTAAAAACAGCAAGAGTTGTTTAATTTAACTTCAGTTGGATCAATATCATTATCAATATCAGGATCAAGATGTTTGTCCATTGGTTGGCCTCTTCACAGCCAGAAGGTTCTAGGTTTAAATCCAGAAGTGTGGGGTCGGCATGATTTTTTTGTCTGCGTTCCTCCCACAGTCCCAAAATATCCAATCTCGGTGAATTGGTGAATTGCCAGTGGGTGTGAATGGTTGTTTGTTTCTCTATGTGTTGGCCCTTTGATGAACTGGCGACTTGTCCAGGGTGTTCCCCGCCTCTCGCCCAATGTCAGCTGGGATAGGCTCCAGCCCCACCGTTACCCTGCTAAGGATAAAGAGTTATAGAAAATGGATGGATGGATATGTAGATCAATCAGCTAGAAAAGGTTGACACATCCAGACTGTCTGCAGACATCGATAATCTTGACAGCGAAAGCACAACATCTTTTGTAGGAATCGTTTTTGTAACCCATCACAAAAACAGTGCATGTCAAAGCACTGGGCTAAACATCTGGCTCCAATTAGACGTGAGGAATTCATGCAGTGAGACAGATTTGTGATGTGCATTAGCTTTTAACCATTTCGTGCGCAGTAATGCTGAAAATGCAGCCTGTTCATTTATGTTATACTGTAGATGCCTTTATAAGATTTTGAAGAGATTACATGCCACTTTACACAGTCTCTCTGTTTCACCTGCTGCATGACCTTATTATTCTGTCCTCCTATTATTTTATCTTTTCAAAGCACTTTTCTACCGCTTTAAACATGTGAATCATTTTAAGCTAGGTTAAGTAAGAGAATTATTTTAATGTATGTATTGTATATTTTACATATTGTAAAATATACAATACATACATTAAAATAATGTATGTATTGTATATACATACATTCTATCTATCTTTTTGGCCACTTCCTCAGTTGGCCAAAAAGATAGCAGAGCATTCACTGGGTCTATTTATCATCATCTAGGGGCCAGAAAAAGCCACGGCTTTTTACCGCACAGCCTCAAAAAGTACATTTCTTTCATGTTGCCACAGTGTTTTCAGTTCCTGCCCTTTAGAACTAATTTCACAAGGTTTATTTGAACAGCCTATCGAAGTTCTCGGATCGCATTTTGTCTGCATATTCTTTAAAACACTGACTAAAACTCTTAACAGTATGACAGCCGTCACTATTTGATCCAATTAGTTCTTTACAATCTGCTAAATCAATAAAAGCAGGATTTGAGTTGTGAGTTCAAACATAAGTATTTGGTGGTGTTGTTGTGTTCCAGGTGAAGGCTCAACAGGCAGAAGTGATCCGAATCCTTGACAGTAAAAGCATCCAGTATGAGCTCGTTGACATCTCCGTGGACAGGGAGCTTCTAGAGGAAATGAGAAACAAAATGGGGAACCCTGCGGCAGTCCCTCCCCAGCTGTTCAATGAAGACCAGTACTGTGGGGTGAGGAACACACACACACACACACACACACACACACACACACACACACACACACACACACACACACACACACGCAAGAGATGGGCCTTATAATTAATTTACTATAATAAAAAGCTATTAGTATACACAATTATCGTTTTGTCTTAAATAATATTTTCCCTAATTTTTACGTGCACCTGGTATTATTAATGGTAGCAGTGAAATGATGTTCAATTCAAAGTTGTTGTTCCGATTTCAGGCACGGTTTTCCCACTAATTTTCCAAGTCAGGAACAAATTTTTTCCAATAATTCCGAAACCACGCAGTCCAGTTGTTTTCAGCATAATTAGTGTGATGTTTGCATTAATGTTTCTTATGGCTTTCATTTCCTTCTATGCTGGTTTATGTTGCATGTGAGCTGTGGAAGTAAACCGCTAACTGTGGTAGCAACAAACAGTAGCTGATAGTTAGCCTCGGGTGACAACTCTTCAGACTCGCCTGTAAAGGTTACATGCAAGCGTTATATACTGACTGTAAAGATTTTGTGTTGTGTGTTCCTTTAAGCTTATAAAGGCTTCACTACAATAAACAATTTCAGTTAGAATTTAAAACAAAGAGAAACAAAGGAGTAAAAACTCACAAGAAAACGAAGTTGTAAAAACCAGAAACAAATCCTACGAATGGTGCCGAGTGGATGAATCCATGAAAACATGGGTCCAAGGATCTGCACGTCACATTGCCAAATGTTTTTTTTCTGTGTATGCACATCAGTTTTTAAATTATTGTAAATACTAAGAGAACAAAATACAAGTCACACGCTCAGCAAAGGAGAAACATTTCTTTCAACTGATCAGTTGAAAAGACCACCAAAAAAAAAATCTGATTTACATGCAAAGACCTGATTAAGTTCAGCAGAACTGGAAACCAACCATAACCATTAATTACAAGCTACAGTTACTGATATATACAGTATGTTCTGTTCTTTATTGTGTTTTTGCCAATTCTGAGACTCTGCAGCTGTCGGTAGAATCTTTTTCTCGTTGGCTGATTGACACTTTTCTCTCCACAGAACTTTGAAACATTTTCTGCGGCTGTGGAAGCAGAAAAAGTGGAGCAATTTCTCGAAGTGGCGTGAGGAGGCCAGAGTGTAATGTTCCATCTTAACCCCTGTTACCCCAGCCTGATCATCCTCATGGAGACCCTGAATCCAATCTCTCTCTGGACCACTGGCTATGCCCACTCAACTTTCAATGCCATAATGAATAATGCCAAATATCTCACATCCAACTAATCAGAAGACACACATTCCCCTGCTAAGTCTAATGACTTAGTGTCAGTCTTAATCAGTCTTATTTCTATGCGTTTTCTTCTCTACTTTCCTTTGATTTCTTTCAGGCCTTTTCCTCGTCTGATAGACTAGTGTTACTAAATGCTCCTAGTCCACTAGGAATCAATGGAGGGTCTAAATGTGGTGTAATTAGGTCGACTAATCTTGGCCGCAGCCACATGATCGCTTCAGATTAAACTAATCCACTGGATGACAGCATTTAACCCCGAATCTTCCTGATCCTCTGCAGACCAAACACACCATCATTTACTCAGTCTTAACTACTCTGTCTTCTTTTTCTGTAGCCTTCAAATTCCCATGTCGTACATGACTGCACACATATTTGTGCTTCACATGGATGCAAATGCACACAATAGTAGCAAAGACTGTAATGTCCTTAAATCTAATTGATTAAGAGTTAGAGCAGCTAAAATGACATCTTTTCGGTGTGGAAACCTTTTTGTGATTTTGGTCCACTGGTCACCGTGCAAAATATGAGCAGATATTTGGTCCTCAAATGGGTTGATGTGACCTGTTTCGAGGGGAGATGATGCCACCAGAACTCAAAAAGTGTATTTTTGGACAAATATTCAACATTGGCGGGGATGATTGTTGAAAAAAAAAAAAAGAAAGTTCTATCGTGCATTGTTAACATCGATGTTTGTTGGATTTAAGTTTTCTTCTTCTTTTCTGCATATTGCTCCATGGTGCTACTAGTGGTCAAAAACTCCATTTGTTTTTCATAGGCAGATTCCACTAATCAATGTGTTTAATTCTATTGCTTAGCCCAACAAAAGCAGTTTATTATTTCCTCACCAAAAATGTATTCAGTTTGGAAACATTTAAACCATGTGAGGAAATAAAATTGGCATGAAATTGAACAGGAGAAATAATAGCTTAATAAATTAAATGTAAAAATTCAAATGATTTGACAGTTTTGCAAACCTTTTTGGTGTGTGGTGTAACTTGTCCGAGGTGGGTAAGGGCTCATGGTTCTATTGGTTACTAATGGACCAAATTTAAAGGTTGATAATACTTCTTTAAAAATCTGTCATTATAGTAGTGAGCTGCTTAATTTTTAGCATCTGGTGGAGCAGAATAGACACATTTCTTAATGTCAAATTTGGTGCCAATGTGTATCTGTGCTGCACTTTTGCAGGTGGATATTCACTGTAGTGTTAACACTTTCCTGCTATCTTCAACATTTATATCTGTGTAACTTGAGAGCTGAATTCTTGCGTTGTTGACTAACAAGCGAAAAAGTTGTGAATCTTCTAGCTTTCAACCACATAGCTTTTTCTTTCTTCCTCTGCTCATTCCTTTTTACACTTTCACTGATTGTCCTCAGCATGAAGATGCAGTAATGTGACTATGCACTGAAAATCTGCCTCATTCTGAACAGACATTAAATGGTCAAAGCTGGTATGTTTAGATTGATTATTTCAGTCTTACTATCCTTATGGAATACTCACTACATGGGAAAAATTAAGGCTTCACTTATGTATGTACATTCCTTCAGTTAAATCACAGTTGAAATATAGTGTTTATGTATTGAATCACAAACGGTATCTTTTAAATTGAGAACCACATTTTCCCTCTCTTACTCTCAAACATCTGTCAACTCCCGGCTTTCAAAATTGTGTTGTTACAGTTTGGGATCCCCAGTAATGACGGCCTTCACACACAATGTTTGTGCACTGTTTTGTAAGTTGATGGTTGTTGATGTTTGCCTGTTGATGTATATTCATTATCAACCATATATTAGACATTCCATGTCTCTCTCTGAGCTCCTGCTTTGCTTTTGGACCAATTCCCCTTGGCCAAAACAAGAAGAAAATAGGGAATAATATGCTGTTGTCTTCCAAGAAGATTGTGAAAAGTGATTTATGGGTGAATAAAAATAAAATTGCATTGAATCTACCTGTCTGTTTTTTTTTATTTTTTTTATTCATCTGTTGGACCTACCTAAAGCAATTAGCCAGAAAAAAGTACCTAGGTACTGTATGTTTAATTTAGTCATTTTCTATTTCATTGTCATTTCAATGAGGAATTTCACAGGATAGTGTGGAGTTATCATGAGGGTCATTTCTAATTTGCAAGCCAGTGGATTTTTTTTTCTCATTGGCAATAGTAATACGAATGGAATTAGTCACACACGCCTGTGAGCTGCTTTTCACAGAACCATTGAGTACAGGCTTCATTGTTTGATTCCTTTTTAAATCATCAGAAAACACAACACATTTATTATGGGGACAAACTAATACAAGCACAAGGATAAGAGGCTACCAACATTCCAAGAAAGTGGCGATGGAGAAAGGGAGTGGAGCTAATCTCCTATTTGGCAGAGTTGGCAAGCCAGACTCTGGTTGACAGATCTCACGTCCCATACAAGAAGAAGAAAGTTGTCAAGCCAATAAGAGGATGCAGGAAATTGATTCTGATTTCAAAATAAAAGCACAAAATTATCGACATGTTCTGCACACAGCGGCATTTAATCAGTATTGTGTTGTGACCACGTGCGTAAATGGGCAAATATGCAATCGTAGATGTTTTTTATTCCCTCACCTTTACCCCGAAGTTGTGTCATCATGCCAGCCCATTTGCTTACACTTCACGGAGCTCGGCAAAGCCAAAGTCTACTAAATTTGAAAAAGACACTTGAAACTCAGATGTAGTTAGTGAATATTGTTTTCCATACAATTAGAAAATATGTACAGGTACGTTTAGTGGTCGCGTGTGGATTTTATTTTGAGAATCACAACCGGATGTTTCGCTATTGACTGGACATTGTGAAACAGTGGTCCCTAAGAAGGAAATTGTGAAATTTGACAGGTTATTTCTAAGGTAACGTGAGTTAACATTATCTGTTAAAGGAATTGGCGTGAAAGACAAAGAAGCTTACTGAGATGTGCAGTAATAATATGGCTACTTCCGTCGTTATCGTTTGACTGTCACGGAAAGCCAGTTCATAGATTAGCTAGCTAAGCAAATAGCTAACAACCACATCCGTACTAGTGGAATATGTCTGACACGACTGAGATGATAATACACTGACAGCTTTTCTGTTGATAGAAAATTAAGGAAATAGAAGCTAATGGTGTGAGGACGTATCTTCATACCTCATGTTCAACACATTTTGACATCTGCAACAGTTTCGCCAGCTGCTTTTAGCTGTAAATGCTAGGTGTTTACGTTAGCAAAACAACAGCAGGTGCTACTTTCCTTTTCAGCAAAGGTAACGTTATAATGAATTGCAAACGCCCTTTTTGGACTATCTATGAGTCACTTGCACTCTGTTTTCCGTTATGTATATATTACAGACTTCGAGCAAGACTTTTTCATTCAAACATCAGAAACTGTTTTGGAGTAACTTGCTGTATGCACGTCACACTGAACACAAGCACAGCTAATGTTTGTCAGTGTTATTAAGTGTCAATAACCTAGTCACAAAAGTAAAAGTAAATTTATTTTAATAAATTTGGACAATAATGACACAACCTATGCTCAACACTTTTTATTGTGAAATTTCTACATTTAAGGACCAGTGCACCTAAAAATATAAAAAATATTTTTCCATCCATATAGTGTACTTTCTGCTTTGTTTTGAGATATTACGAACTGGAACATGTTCCTTTACACCAATACAATGGAGTTGAATGAAACCTACTTTGGCATGCTTGAACAACATTGAAAAATTGCAATTACCTAAATCAACACCAGTATCTCTTTCGAGAAGCAGTGTCCTTCTTACCTGATGAACTGTTAGAAAGGAAGAATAATAAATTAATTTCCAATTATAAGATGCATGGAAGTTGTTGTATGTTAATTGATGACCGTGTGAATATGATCAGCTTTATTCATTGATTTTTTTTAATTGTCTTATGCATGTGAAGATGAGCGTCCCAGATTACATGCAATGTGCCGAGGACCACCAGACAGTACTAGTGGTGGTCCAGCCGGTTGGCACCGTACCCGAGGACCAGTTCTTTAAAATCTACAAACGCATTGCCAGTGTGAGCCAGGTGAACATCATGGACTCGCCGCGACTCCTCTACATCCGTTACCGGAACCACTACCTGCCTGAAAACAATGAATGGGGAGACTTCCAGACCCACCGCAAGGTGGTGGGCCTCATCGCCATCACCACCTGCAGCCAAGCCAAGGACTGGCCTCAGACTGCTGAGCACTTCTATGGCCAGAAGGAGATATACAGCTCTACACTGTACGATTCACGGTTGATGGTGTTTGGGCTTCAGGGAGACATCGCCGACCAGTATCGGACAGATATGGCCTTCTACCCCAGCTTTGAAGACTGCCCTGATGTGGAGAAAAGAGTGGAGGACTTTGTGGAGTCGATATTCATTGTTCTTGAGTCCAAGCGGCTTGACCGGGCCACAGACAAGTCAGGCGACAAGACACCACTGCTCTGTGTGCCCTTTGAGAAGAAGGACTTTGTGGGATTGGACACGGATAGCAGGTGAGTTGTTCTGTTTGCTGCACTGTAACCCCCTTTTCTCTAAAGCACTACAGGATTTAGAGGCTGTGAAAGAGAGCTTGAGTGTTCATCACTGCCAGTAAATGTGATAATAGTGCATTATTTGCTAGTTGTCAATGTGTGTTTGTTTCTGTCAAACTGCTTGTCACATGTCAGCCTTGCCTGCTCAAAAATAATTCTCCTCTCAAAAATCTGTCTTTTGATTTTTGCTTCGTTCATTTTTGTCTGTTTACCTTGGTTTATTTGTCTCTCTTCTTTTCTTCTCTCATACTGTCCTGTGAGTTTATTATTGGGTGTGAAAAGGTGAGACGTTAGACTCCTTAGTTTAGTCCACCCATACTGATCCCATCAGCTTTAGCGCTGCCCTGAAGAAACACCCAGACCTCTGTGCTGTTTTGTATTTGCCCATGACTCCAAGCCAATCTCATCGGTCTTCCTCACTGGCTTCAGATCATACGCGAAAGATTTGAGAAAGCCTAGAAGAAGTTACAAAAATAGTTTTATCCAAAAGCAATATTCCCATAATAGTGGTATGAATGAACACCATTAGTAAAACAGTGTACTTCATAGCAAGCTAATAAAAGGCCCATCACAACACACCTTATTAGAGATATATTTTCAGCAGTGTAGATCAGGTATTACATTAATTTGCTGCATTATAGTAAAGATGTAGCATTTTTTTTAGCATTTTCCTGCAAAAAGAACTTTGTAATTTGGTCCTAATTACTGTATTGGGACATACTGTACATACATACATACTAAACCCCCCCAAAAAACACTGGCCTGGTCCTTCAAAGGAGGAGCCGACAGTTTGGACCCCAGAGCATTTGGACAGGGAAGGTGCAGTTTGGGATTTAATCTTTTTGGCTTGAGGATCTAGGAGCAACACGCTGTGCCACATGCATCTCATATCTCTATTTACCTTCCAGCTCTGCTTGCCGCTGTGGCTCAAGCACCTGTGTTTGATAATGGCATCGATGTCCAAAGATCCAGTTTAATTCCTGTGCCTAATATTTCATGAGTACCTTAAGATTAACCTTCTCATGTTAGTTCTTCTCAGCCAGAACTCTTTCATGGTCCAGAAGTAGCTCACTGGGCATCAGCACACATTTTTTAATCACCTGTAGATTTTCCCAGAATAAATGTTTCTATGTTTAGATCTCTTCTTTTATAGTTAAGAACAATGTGTACATTCCTCCCTTTCACCTCAAGATTCCTGATCCACATGACTATCTTCACATTACCTCCCCAGTCTGTGCTCAAATGGCTTCCAGAATAGGGTCGATAACTTTCCAAACATCCCCTGTATCCTGGTGAAGCAGTTCCTTCCTGAGTCCCTTTGTTATTGTGCAGTACCACAGGATGGTACAGTACGTCAGCTCATACGCTGTGGTTGTTTTGTTGCTCTCCTTTGCTTGTGCTTTGCCTCCTCATACATCCTCAGAGTCAGAGCTGTTTTTCAAAAGAGGAAAAGTCCACTGTATGAATCCCAAACCAACGTCTGTTTAAAGCAAAAAAACAAACAAACATGTATTTTATCCAAGAAAAAGACATTCGAGCCATTTCATTCATCCTGCTGTTGTTTATATCCCCTTGTCTTGACGCCTTATCTCAGGCATTATAAGAAGCGTTGCCAGGGACGGATGAGGAAGCATGTTGGGGACTTGTGCCTGCAGGCAGGCATGCTGCAGGACGCCCTGGTCCACTACCACATGGCTGTTGAGCTTCTCAGGGGGGTCAATGACTTCCTCTGGCTGGGTGGTAAGTCTGCACAATGGCGAAATGTTACTAAAAACTGGAATGCTTTAAATGTATCTGCAATAATCTGACCTATAGTGGATGTTTGAGGCCTTTGCCAATATTCAGATGTGAGTTTGTGTTTATAGCCTAAAAATGACAACAGTGTTGTTTATTATTTGATTATTAGGCAATTGTGACAAACATGCAGGGCAAATTATAAAAGCCCATAATGATAATAATGACCATCACCCGTACTACTACTACCACCACCACCATATCAATATATTGGTCAAGCTCTTGAATCAGTTACGGATGCCAGACCTGTGACTTGCCTGGGTTTGAGCCTGCATTTTCAATCTTAAAGGCCATTTTTTTGTTCTCTGCAGTCCATGCAGTGCACAAATAAATGACCCAGTGTAAATGTCAAGGTTTGTCGAGCCTTAACGATCTGTTAGGGGTTGTCGGGGGAGAAAGACTAGAACTGACTTGGCGTTTAAACGCCTGTCTTTTGTCATTTCTGCTCTCTAGCTGCGTTGGAGGGTTTGTGTTCAGCCTCGGTCATATTCCACTATCCCGGAGGCACAGCGGGGAAGACTGGAGGTCGCAAGCAAAGCATTTCCCAACCGGCAGATGCGGGCAAACGCCACAGACCAGGTGAGCACATCGCTCTGTAACCGGTTGGATAGAAACGGCGGTCTGGATGGGAAAATCTTGCAACTTGCACGCCACCAGGCTTTTGCTCAGCTAAGCCACTTCCTAAAATGCTGAAGCGTCTCTTATTTACCCTGACGATTGCCAATTAAATACAAAATTAACATCATTTAATCTGTCTGCTCTGTCATCAGCATGCTATTAACACGGTGCTATATTAATGCTGACTTGTGTATAACTAAATTTTTGTGTGAAAATAACTCTTGACTGACAATCATGATAGCGTCATCCTATGCCAGTTTGAATAGAAACGGTGATAAAGTGTGTCTTAAAGAAACCAGAGGGAAAAGACTTCCCAGGATACCTTAAACCTTGTTTCGATGACGTAATGCAGGCCAGAAGTTTATAGTGGCTCTTGAAGAACAGCAGCTGTTTAGCAGGTTGTTGGGACTAACACTGCTAATGGTCCGCCTTGCATCATGGAGTGAATCTGCATTCTGTTTCTCTGTCTGTAGGAGCTCAGGAGGTTCTCATTGACCCAGGTATGGTATGACTAACCAACTCTCGTAGTCACCAGTCTGCCTGTTTGCTTCTGCTCACATTCACCCTGTGTTTGATGTTGTTGTTGTTGTTTTTTCGTCTTACATAATAAGCTCTTGCTCTCCTTTATTTCATCATTTGAAAAGTGATTGATGTTCTTTTCCCCCCCCCCTATGGCAGGTAGTGCTCTCCTGTTTTGGTTCACCATCGCCGTTTGTTTTATTTCTGATGTACCTGCTCTTTCTGACAGCTCTGTTTTTTAGCCATCAGTATCACATGACTGCGCGATTGAAGATCAACGCTCAGTTTCTTCTTCTGTATTTGTTATTTATGTAGGCCTCATTCTAACAGCTCACATCTTACTCTCCTTTACTTGATTTTCTAAAAAAAAAAGAAAAGAAAAAAAAGTGCTTTATTTGACCTCTGTGCAATTATGTCCTTAAGTGTTTTCACTTTGTCATGTTATATATGCAAACTGACTACAGAACGAATGCAACGCTGCATCAATTATTCACACATTTGCCATGGTGACAGCACCACAGTGTTGCTATGGACACAGCCCCGTTGCTAGGTGATAACACTCTCAAAAAGGTATTTGCATTATCAGATTGGGCCAAGACACATGCACTGTTTGCTTTGCGTTTGAAACACTTCAGGTGTGAGTTTAATCGGGCCGTTATCCATAAACATCATTTTGATCTCGCCTTAGAAACTTCAATGATATCAGTAAACACTGGTGTAAATGGGCTAAGAGAGCAGAGAGAGTTAGTGGAGATTTACATTTAGATTTTAACAGGATGATCAGGATGCATCAGAACTAGGAATAAAAGCTCTTTTCACAGTTTCATTCAACATTATTTGATAATACAACAACATTGTGGGATGTGCTGGACAAACAAGTCCGATCCATGAAGGTCCCACCTCCCAATTTAGAGGACTTCAAGGATCTGCCGCTAACGTCTTGGTGCCAGATACCACAGCACAGCTTCAGTGGTCTTGTGGAGTCCATGCTTCGATGGGTCAGAGCTGTCTTGATGGCAAAAGGGGACCAACACAATATTAGACATGTGGTTATAATGTAATGGCTGGTTTGTCTATTGGTCTTATTTGCTACCCCCCCCGCCACGAGCGACGTGAGGAAGCGAAGTGAGGAGGGGGAATATAGGAATGGGTTCCATCACGTTTTGGTTCCGGAGCATAACTTTAAAACTGTTTAATATTTTTTTCATGAAACTTTCTACACACGACAACAAAGTACTGAAGTGGGGCCTTTTGCTATTTAAGGATTTTTATCATCATTTTTTCCATTTCCATGGTTACATGTTGGACTTCATTCTGTCATTCTGGTTGTTGGTTTCATTTCCAGAGCGGATCTCAACTTATATTGAAATTTAAATCAAATTTCCAGCATTTTATCTAATTTTCTCTTTATTTTGAAAATGTAACTTTTTATCAGATACGTAACATGGAAACTTAAATAACTTCTGTTCTAAGTGTCTTTCTTCACCCGTGGCAGAGGATCCTGAGTATTTCATGCTTGTTAATATACAGTATGTACGTGCCACTTGTAGTTCGGGGCAGTTAGAATAAGTTTCTCGTCTTTCCCATCTTCACTCCCATCATTTCCTTCCTTTTGTAGTGGAACAGGCTGATGGACACTTGCTTAGGTGTCTTTGCTCTACTAATCATGTACCGTGCTTCTCTTTTGAGTCTAGGTGCCCTCACAGCCAACGGCATCAGTGCAGACACCAGCACTGAGATTGGACGAGCAAAGAACTGCCTGAGTCCTGAGGACATTATCGAGAAATACAAAGAGGCCATCTCCTACTATGGAAAGGTACTGTACTAACCAAAAAAAACTACAAAACTCTTTAATCAAGGATTCAACCATTACCATTATGCTGGGCTCAGACTACAGGAGTTTTGGTCTCATTTAATCCCAGTCTGCCCCTCCTGACAACTGAAAGAGAAATCTGCTCATCGATACTGATGTTCGGCCCAGATTATCTCTTATTATCTCCAGTCTGATTTCACACAAAATGGGATCTTTTTTAAATTTTTTATATGAAAAACCTGCACACATGGTTGGTTCTAAAAAAGTCACTGAATACAGACCAAAACATTTGTAATGTTAATGGCTGTACAGCCTTGGATCGATAATCTGTTTAAAAAAAAATAACTTTTCTGCTTTTGATACTATCAAATGTGGATATCATATTGTAAATATGTGGTATAGAAAAATATCGGTGTCAATACCTTTGACAGCCTTACTAAATATTATTATTAATGGTTTTCCTAAGATAACTAGGAAACTGAGGTAATTAGTGCCTCACAATAAATGACAAAAGCACTATATGCACATTTTTTTCCAGGTTTGAATTCAGTTTCCTCTTGAAAGGCCTTGAGTGGGTATTAAAAAAATCTTAAATTTTTTTTACTTGCCTGCTATAGGTAGTAATACTAGCTATAAAATGTTTTTGCTTGTGATTGCACACTGATACACTTCTAAACTAGAAGTACGACTAGAGTGGCCATTTTATGCCACGTATTTGGGTCCAGGTCCCATCAATTGAATTTATTGCATTATTAGGTTTCATTTTTATGTAGTGTTTTTGAGTAATATCCTTTAGTCCCCTCTGGTCTCCATCATACTTTTATACCATAGTCAGTATGTGAAAAGTCTTCATAGTATAAAAGTATGGATTCTTTGTTTTTTAAAGATGAAAGTTAATATTTATTGCCTGGTTTTTCAAGATTTTACGTCTTCACTGGGAACAAACATGAGGCTGAGGGGCTGAGTGCCACAGACAGGGTAGAGAAGTCAGTTAGCTCTCTAATGTAGATGGGTGGCCTATATCTATCTATTTAGAGAGGATAAATAGATAAGATAAAGACGCCGTCGTGTCTGACCAGCAGGGGCTTTGAAAAAAAAAAATCAACTTGGATTCTGAATTTGATGGGAAACCAGCGTAAGGAAGTGAAGATTGGCTGCTCAAGGCCTCTTCTTCTTGATCCAGATAGTAGTAAATAACCCTTGAGTTTTCCATGTAATGGCCATTCTATACATGATTGTATTGATCTATGGGTGTCTCTGATACTGACAGCTCTTATAGACTGAAATGTGGTGACATACCTGTGTTGTAATATTTATCCATATCACCAGGGGTCAGTGTTTGATTTGGTTGATGGAGGTTGAAGGCAGTCACCACACTGTGTTTGACTAGTATCAGAACATTAATTGCTGACAGCAGCTGTTTATATCTGAATAGGACATGGAGACAAGACTATCGCAGGAAACAAGGACCATATTAGGCAGTGTTACCTTTTTAAAAGGTTATTGGACAGACAACAGTACGTATTATGTGTCCATATATTTCTACTGTCTTTCTTTGACCACTGTACTTGTGCAAAGTTACATTGAATATTATATATTATATCCCTAATGCTGTACGGTAAGCTGAATAGGCTCATTAAGCTACCGAACCATTAAGAAGCAGCCCTGTGCTTTATCTCTTTATTATTATAATTGCCTTTTTTTTTTTTTTGCGCTGACCTATCGCAGCCCTTTTTACCTGTAACTTGTTCATTCAGAATTAAATTACATCTCAAGACGTCGCCATTCCGTTATTAATTGAATTTTAATGAGGAGACAGTGAAGGTGGAAGTGGAGGGGAAGTTGTGGGACTGCGAGATTAAAAAAAAATAAAAAGCAAAAAAATAAAAAATAAAGCGCACATTTGGGCACGGCCTGCAGCCTCAGCAGCAGATGCTCAGGTTCTTAGTGGAAGCACAAACGTAGCGGCGTGTGGGGAAATCCCTGAGAACGGAGCAGCAGGGGAGCCCGCTATCAACGCTTGTCTGTCATCCCACGTCGGCAGTGACTGATGAGGGTCGTCGTGTGTTAATGGGAATACATTCCCTCTGATTATGAGGTGGGTTGCAGAAGTCGACTATTAATTTTTCATTAACGACTCCCCCTCTCTCTTATCTCTCGTAGTATAAGAATGCAGGCGTGATCGAGCTGGAGGCCTGTGTGAAAGCGGTCAGGGTGCTGGCCATACAGAAGAGGGCTAGGGAGGCCTCAGAGTTCCTGCAGAACGCTGTCTACATCAACCTGGGACAGGTATGTTACCAGACTGCAACATGAATGCTCCTCCAGCTACACAGGATGGTTGATATTACTGGCTGTGTCATGTACAATTGAATCAGGGAGACTCTAGGATATAAAACAGAACTCCTGTTACATCATTTTGTGAGCTGTGCAGCCAATTAAATCTCATCCAGGTTTGCCATTTGTGGCCAGTGATTCAGCCTCTTTTTCTTTGAATTAATTCTAAATACTTAAAGTTACATTATGATATTATAATTAGCCAGTTTAGTTAACTGTGCTTGTAAATATAAAGCAGTCTAGTCTTGTTAATAATCATTAATTATAAATAAATCATCAATAATTCTCTTTGATGGTTTCAGTGACCAGTGACATACAGTAAACCTGTGTACTTCTGTTAATGTCCACTTAATCATTATTGCATTTGATATTAACTCATATTGACTCCTGTTTGTAAGCCAGACTGCCCTTCTGGAGCAGTAAAGCTGTACTCTTGGAGCTTAGCAGGATGTCTCAACCCAATATAAGGAAATCTAGTTATGTTTGGATGGTTAAAAATGCCCTCCAGACATGCTTGAAGTTATGCGAAAATACTCCGCTTCGAATAATAATTTGTGTCTGATATGATTTTTCCCCTCTAAGAAGTTTAATTACCTTGTTAAAAATTCATAAAATCACATCCTCTCCTTCCCCATTAATGCAAAATCAAGTATGAATATGCAAATATTTATTCATATCAAAAGTTTAATTTCAAGACTGTCTCTTACTGCACTAAAAGTCCTTTTTCAGTAATGCGTGCCTGAGGTTTCTACATAAGACATTTGTAAGTTGCATTTTGGACAATGATTTTGCTTCTAAACTTGTTGTGATGTCATTAAATCCTGCTTGTAAATCCACATGTTAAGCTGAGATTTATGTAGAGCACTGAGAACCATTCCTCCTTTTAACAGATGATTCAAAAAACAAACTCTGCACACATCATTCTGCACAGTGAAGCCCAATCATTCAAGTTTAACAAGGTAACAATAAGCGAAACATAGTTCTGAGTGGAGGAGGGTTTTAACGTTGTCTCCATAACCGCAGCTATCAGAGGAGGAGAAGATCCAACGCTACAGCATCCTGTCTGAGCTCTACGAACTGATCGGCTTCCATCGCAAGTCGGCATTCTTCAAGCGTGTCGCAGCCATGCAGTGTGTGGCCCCCACCATCCCAGAGCCTGGATGGAGGGCCTGCTACAAGCTGCTGCTGGAGACGTTGCCCGGATACAGCCTGTCACTTGATCCCAAGGACTTCAGCAAAGGTAAAGCTGGACACTTGGGTGGGACATGGTTGAGCCTTAACCTCCTTGGTGAAGGTAATAACATTTGTAAGTACTGTCTTAACATGACATTGTTAGTTCTCCATCAAGTTATCCTACAGCCTCCTGTAAGTACAGTAATAACAGATAATATTAGGCTACTAGAATTCACAAGGTAAGCAAAAAAATGTTTGGTTTGCTTGTTTACTAATTATATGAGAAATTACATTAGTCTGCTGTGTCAGTATAATAGACAAATCTGAGTAAAATAAAGATTAGCTACTTCATTTGTCACTTTGCTACCTCACTATCAAGCTACAACTATTATTGATTGTAGTAGCATATTTGTAGCTAGCACCCCAACTAGCTAACATGAAATAAGCCTAGTCTTTATTCAGTTCTACATTAGTCTAAATGTAAATGTGTAATTGGACTGTAGCAAAAGATTAGAATAAAAATAAAGGCAAGGGCAAGGTAAGGGTAGCATTTTTCTCCTTACATACAACCAACTGCAACACTCAAAGCTCACAGCTAGCATCCAATCACGATTAACGTTAAACCCTGGCCAAATCTGTAAGCTAATCAAAACTCAGATAAACCTTTGTTAATGATTTAGCCTGAAATGATTGAGAAGGTAAAAACAGTGGCACAAATAGGCCTACATTAAACAGGAGAGATGTTGCACCATAATCATTGACTTTATATGAAGGAAGTAATACCAGAGAATCAAATCATGTGGATTGTCACGAAATGGGAGGAATAGAAAGAGGGGAGCTTGTCCACTAGTTAATCGGTCAAGGATGACATTTTCTTGAATGGATGAAAAAATAAATATAGTAAATCGCCCGTTAATGTACCTGAGCCCTGCCCAAAATAAGCCACAAGTTGATTAGTGCTGATTTTACATCAGTGAAAAGGAGTCATTCTCACTGACTTAACCTTTTTTGAATGGTAAAAGCCTCTTGCGAGAGCTAGAATACGTGTGTGTCAGCAGCGTGAAACATGTGAATGATATCACTCCATCTCTCTGCTGTCTTTTTCAAGAGGGTCCTTCAGGGCGAACATTCAAGTCACCACTTTCCTCAAAAAGAGACGCCGTTGAGACCTGACCCTGGCTTTTTGTACGCTGTCTTATAAGCCTCTCGGTTCGACAGACTATTGACCAGCGCTCATTGAAACCACTCAATGGCAAGCCTTGGCAGCACAAAAGACGGCTCTCAGTGAACAGAAAAGCTCAGGGACGTCCAAATGTTCTCTTATGACTCCTAGTCAAGGAACACTGAGAGGATTTTTTTCTCAGATAAGCTCTTAATTTCTTGCCTTGTTAAAATACAAACTGAATAAAAACTAGCCGTAGACAGTTTGAAGTTTGCACATCAACCGTGAAAGGTTCTTTAAGATGGTATTAGGATACTTTAAACCAATAGAAGTTAACTATTGATATACCCTGTGCTTCGATAAATCGGTCAATCAAACCTATGTTAAATGTAATGGCCACAACCTTCTAACCGATATGTCAATCTGCCTCGTGGTGAAATTTAAAAACCCAAAATCAGTCCATTTCATTTGTTTGCAAAGTGCAGGAGTTACTTGATCTTTCTAGGTGTTTAATTAGAACTGTTTCCTGTGAGTTAGATAAAATCCATGATGACATTTAATGATTAAATTTTGGAATGAGACAGCAATATTTTTCCCAAACTCTTTTCCAAATTCGCAGCTTTTTTTGTTTTTAATCAGTCCTTTAAGTCAATATTTCAGACTTTGTTAGTATTAATGTATTATCAAGTAACGTAACCCTGTTCAAGTGGACACTCACGTGGATAAATATAGGGAGAGCATCGCTCCATGGGAACTTGTGAGCTTGGATCGTTCTCCATACTAAAGTATGAGCTGTACCATCCTGGATCTAAGGGGTCTCCACACTGCTGATGGAACAGCAGGGAATGACTGGTGCGTGTTTCTTTTGGGCAGGAAGGATCAGGTGGGAGTTTAGCAAGCAATAAGCTGTGCAGGCAAGTTCAAGTGAGAAAGGAAATGGCGATCAATGTTGCATTCCAGTGAAGCTGTACTTGTGCTCTGAGATACAGTGGAACAAATAGCTTTTTAAGTGGCATGCAGGCCCCCCCTTTTTTTTCACCACTCAGCCAAAAATGGATCCAGTCTTCTTTCTTCGTATTACTGTACATTTAGCTTTGGTCTCTGCTGTCGTCCTGCCCTCACAGAAATGACATGCATTTCTTTTCTTGAGATAATTTACATGTTTATTACCGTGGCAAACACTGGTGGCATGAGTCTCATTGCCCCCCTGCACAGGAGACAGTTCCCCTATAGTTTCATCAGAGGCTGCCCTAAGGTGCAGTGCCTTTAGAGTGTGGTGCCTTGTTTGTTTTGTGTTTTTTTTAGCACCACACTCATTATCTTGGTGGTGTGTGTTAAACGGATTACCAGAAACCTTCAGTTGAAATCTGAAAATACCACAAATGAAGTCATCATTCTTTGTTTTGAAGCAAAATGACATTCTGAGAAAATCCAGTGTCCTGTGGATTACCGTTCTCCAGATAAGCGCTGGTTTTGGCAGACAGGTGGAAGTCAGCTATTTTTAGACTGCTTAGTGGGTGCACTTTCACAACAGAAGAAAAAAAAAAGAAGCTTTTGGAGGAAATGGATTTACACTTCGCTCAGATGGCAGAAGAAGTCAGGATGAATTATATCCATGCCAGCAAAAAATGCTGATAACTGAGAAGCATCATGGCTATGATTTGATGTTATTGGAAGTGGAAGCTGAGGAAACATGAGAGTGTTCACCAGATATCCTCCCTCCCTCTCTCTGGCCCCCGCGGCCTCTCCAGCACATCGTACCTCTAGTTTTCTTTCCCATTTAATGAGTCAACAGTCGACAGCTGGGAGTGGAGCAGGGGATCTGTTTGGGGCTGAGGGTCTTATGTAACTGTTGGTGTCAAACTATAATGATATTAAGATGTCTTGTGGAGCGCTGCAGAGCAAATGCCCCCTTCTTTTTTTCTTTTTTTTTTGCAGCTCCTGAAGGGTTAATGTTTGTCACTGAATCCATTTGACAGTAATTATAGGAAGCACTGTGTGGATTTGCTGGGAGCAGTGGCTAAAATTATTGTCAAGACTTCACTAAAGAGAGTTTTTCCTTATCACCCAGCTCTGGTTAATGTTGACAGTTTATTCTGTCAGATTTAGATCAGCAAAGCAAAGAAAGGCTGTTTTTGGACCCGAGATGATTAAATATGATTTGCAATTCATAACTTAATCAATTATGTGCTTAACTCAACAAATAGTGTAAAAATTCCATTCAAAAGTCCAAATATATGTCAACAAATTGCTTGTTTTGTCCAATCAACAGTAAGTAAGACAAAAAAAGCAGTGTTTAGCAATTATGCTTAAAAAAATCACTGAACAATTACAAGAAGCAATTATCAAAATTGTTTCCAATTCATTTTCCATCACTTGACGAATCATTTCAGAACTGATACAAGCAAAACAATCCTTAATTATTAATTTAAAAAAAAGGTATAGGATGACTTTGACATTATTAAATACAGATGATGTTCAAGAATGAATTGATTCATCGTCGCTGATCTGATCTGACAGCTGTGTAACTTTAGATGTCAGCAATGAGCCTTGTCAGTCTTGTGCACCTGAACTCCTATCTATTATCTCTCTCTCTCTCTCTCAGGTACCCACCGAGGCTGGGCTGCTGTTCAAATGCGCCTCCTCCATGAGCTCGTGTACGCCTCCCGTCGCATGGGCAACCCCGGCCTGTCTGTCCGGCACCTGTCCTTCCTGCTGCAGACTATGCTGGACTTCCTGTCTGATCAAGGTCAGCTCAGAATAAACTCTCAGAAAGAGGTTTAGAAAGTAGCAATATTACACTCTCCTCCTCCTCATATGTATTTAAAAAAAATTAGTACCAGCCTTCAAAAAAAAAATAGAAGCAGCCACCCTTTCCCTCAGTGATTGCGTTATTATACCTTATGCTTAATAGTATGTGTTGCACAACAAAGCCAGCTTTTTCTTGGCAGGCAAGTGCAACATTGTGCGCTGACCAGAAATCCTGTGCATCCAGGAGATAGGGTTTAATTGAAGCAGTGCGAGCCAAACAGTCCACTGGCCACAAAATATAGAGGCCAGCATAATCCCTGGTTGGCTACAGAGCATGAGAATGGAGGTAGGGATTGGAGACGAGGTATGAACGAGATGAAGCAAGCTTACAATATAAAATATTTAACATCAGCAAAGGGAGTTCTGCAGCACCGAACACACAGCGTTCATAGAAAAGAGCCTGCTCTAATAATATTACTCTACAGCCTTACATACATTCACAGGCTAGAAAAATGCTACTTAGATGATGTAATTACAGTTTGTGTGCCCTCCTTTTGATTTCTTCTACTCCCATCTGCAGTGTGATATTACAAATGTCAGGAAGCTTATTACAGGGAAAGATGTTTTGCCTTAAAATGCTTGGTTTTGTTGCCACAAACACGGATTGGAAAATGTCCCCTCATCTCATTAAAAAACTCCAGTTTTGGTCTGGAAAATTTCCTGACGTCTTATTAAAAATTCCCTGGTTTTTGTTGCCATAAAGATGTTTGCAAAACACAGATTTAAATAGTCTCGCACAGTGTTCTGTTCTGCTTGGCAACCATCTTGCCTAGGTTTCACACCACCGCTGTGCCCTCTTGTTGTTGATGAGACGTAAACAAATACATCTGATTTTGGCGTATGGTTGTGCCGTTCAATGCCAGCACAATCCTGAATCGGGCTGGGAAAGAGGCAAGGGATGAGAAATGGGTGACGCCGTATTTGGTGCACCTATGGGGAAAAAGCAAAACTTGTTTCTATTCCAGAATGTGTGACATACTGTGAAAACACAGTAGAAACCAAGATAAAGACAGAACTAGCAAGGAGAAAAATCCTTGCAGCAAACAGTTAAGAACCACAATTTTGCCCGTCTTTTGTTTCCTTCGTTGCTCTTATCAAATTCAGAGTAAAATATTTACAAAAATCAATAAAGCTGAAGAAGTAAAACATTAAATATATTGTCTTTCTGCTGTTTTCAGTTGAGTGTATGTCAAAAAGGATTAGAAAATGATCACACTCTGTTCCTAACGTTTTTTTTGTAGCAGCGTTGTAGAAAACAACACTATGATTACTCGTCAATTAAAAAGTCGTCACTCGCTCCTCCTGGGGAAAAAAAAAGCCATTGAGATTAGAAATTCAAAAATGTTTTGCCTCAGTTTTGTTTGAGATTAATCACAACTGTTCCCATTATGAAAAGCACAGTTTTTGTTTTAGTATGTAATGAAATCCTTAAATGCTGCAGGTAAATAAAAGACAACACAATAATCATGTACCTGATGTCATGACATGAAGCAACAACAGGTGAAGACGACATGTAACAACGGACACAGTGTTGGATTTCAAAGCATTGAAAATAAGAAAAAATAAGATTTAATGAACATTGTATCCAGTATGAGTCACTGATAAGATCAGATATATCTTTATTGGGCAAGGAACATTTTCACTGATAATAAATCTGTCTCTGATGGCATTCGTAACACTTAAAGCGGTATTCATAGCAGGAGCATGCAACTGTGTGCAAGAGTTTTTGATTTGTTGGAGATACTATAAAAATAATTTAATTTGAAGGCACCCAAAAATAGAAAGAGTTGATTAAACCTCTGCATATTTTCTCTCTGCTCTCATATTAATGTTGTCTTGTTCACGTTTGCAAATATTGATTAACCTACCTATAAAGAGAAAAGACGTTTTCTGTTTTTTAATGTCATCGCATCATCCAGAGGCCAGAGTCACATCTCTCTATCGTTTCTTTTTCCAAAGGCTCCTCTGATGCTCGATGCACCTTTTTTCAAGTCTTGGATGCTATCGTAAGAAACATTTAGCTCAGATGGTTTTTTTTGGAAAGCCTTTACCTTTTTTTAAATTTTTTTTTTGCAGTGCTAGAATTGAAGGTAATGCTTCCTCTGGGGTCATGACTGGTTGACCCAGATGAGGCTAATTATCGCTGATTCGAGGAATGCCATAGTGAGAATGGCATCAGTTCAGGACACGAAAAAAAAAAAAAGCAGAGTTAGGTTTTAAAAAAAAAAAAATCAAGTGCAGGAACGGCAGAGTGAGTGAGGAGAGGTCATGAGCGATGCTTAAAGTGCAGCCTAAATAGAGCCGGTGTGGATAATGGAGTCGCTGATTACGTCTTGCTGACATGTCAAGTTTATAGATATACACTTTGGATCGGGCACGGTGACAACAATGTATTTAAACTTTTTTAGAAGATGGATATTTTTCACTTAGCAGAATCATTTCAACTCATCAGCCTTCAATAAATGTGTCACACACTCACACTGTTTTTACCAACATGTTTTAAAAAAAAAATCCTTGACAAAAGGCTCAATAGAAATAAAATAAATTAAACCAAGACCTAAAATGCACTTTAGAAAATATCTCATAAGGGAGGGTACACAATCAGACAACTTTGAAACCTGAATGGAAAAGGAAAAAGAAACTCTTCAAATACATTTAAAATAAAATATGAAGTGCAATATAAACTAAGAACTGCCTTGGCACTTCATCAGTACTTTTTTAATACCCAACTCGTAAGTTCAGGTTTGTTTTCGGGTTGAATATCTCAGCGTTTATGCCTGATGTTGAAAAAAACCCAGATGCTATCCTTGGTGCCTTTTAAATTAGCTCTGGTGTCTCTTAAGAGGTGTAGCTTACGGCGTTATTTTACTCTGATTTACAGCCCCCCCCGGCGCTGACTCGTGGTTTCGCCTACCTCCATAATATTAATCAGAATGTTGTATTTAAAGCCACAATCTCTGGAAAGATATATCTGACAGGCTTATGGGGTGTGCATACGATCCCCAGTTTACATCCTGTGTTCCTGTCTTTTAAAAGTTTGAATCTGGACATGCACTTTATTTGACCTTTAACCAGATCGTTGATAAGCAGCGGTTGTGAGTCTCAGGTGGTCGGTGCTGTTGCTGTTTGGAGAGGAGAGTTCCTTAGCTGTGTAGCCTCTAACATAAAGGGGGTGGGGTGGGGGTGGGGGTACACACACAGGGAGACTTGGCAGCAGGCCCATGTGATGAACTGGCGACTGGTGAACCCCGCCTCTCGCCCCAATGTCAGCTGGGATAGGCTCCAGCCCTCCCCTGCGACCCTACACAGGATAAGCAGCTACAGAAAATGGATGGATGAATATTCAAAGAGAGCTTTATCTCTAATAACCAGATAGTGCAGTTGCAGTTAATTTGAGTAAATTAAACATAAAGCTAAAAGACGTATCCTGCTTATTTTGCCGTTTGTCTTAAGCCTACATTAATTAGTTGCATTCTTTGCATGCTTAATAAATCCCATTAAAGTTGTGGGTGGAGCAATAGTTTGCACACACTTTCACATAATAATCTTATTTACCCACCTATCTGTAGGGATTCCTGAAAATGTTTTCTCTCCTTTCCTCCTTACTTGTTTTCTGACTCACCACTATCAGCTTTACAAAAAATAATTACAATTATAATGAATCTACTGTTGTGCTTTGCAGCCAACTGCGTAGTTAGAAAAACGGGGAGGGTCATAATGGAGGTAAAGCTCACCACATCTGTTGGTTAAGCCTGAGCAGGGCAAAATATACTTTCCACTAGTTCTAACAACTTTACTGTGGAAAGAGTTTAAAAAAAAAGTTGATCTTTATTGGCTTTGTACATAATCACACCATCTGCATATCCTCCCAAGTCAGTTTGCAATTTGCATTGCACTGAGAAGACATAAGCATGTCCAGTTGTTGTAGCTACATAGCAGTTCCAATCAGATTCAGTTACCAGTGAATTTCATACCTGAAAGATTAAAGTCCCTCTTTCAGCCGCTCACTTTCTATACTGCACAAGGATTATATATTTTTAAACCTTTCTGTTTATCGTCTTGAAGATTTACAATTCACTCGCAGTACATTTTATGATTCTGGCTTCTCTTGGTTTGAAACACCAGCCTGAAAAATTCTAAATTATTCAGGAAATAGTTTTCACATCTCCGGTCTGTCGGTAGCTTTCTTTACACAATATAACTTGATAAATCCCTAATTGAAAATGTTTCCACGGCTCTGCTCTCACTTCTACCAAATAGTGACTGTGCATTAGTGCAAAAAATAAAATAGATAAAGATATCTCTGGAGGGCCATAACTGTACTTTTGAGTTTTTTTCATTTCATCAAATGCTTAAAAATGGAAAATGATAACAATGTCATTTCAGGATGTGCTCAAAGTTGAAGGCCATACCGTCATTTGGTTACAACTTCTACTCTGACGTTAGCTTCTTCTCTTGTTATTCTGGAGTTCTCTGTCCACTTGCTACTGCTAAAGCAACTATGCTATAGCTCTGTGGCACAAAACACTACATTACTACAGCTGTTTTAAAAGCCTTTCCACTGCTTTGCCAGTGTGCTGTCATGCATACTTGAAAGACTGTCCTTCACACCAACTCACCTCATATTATATTACTCTTCATGGAGCTTAAACTGTCAAAGCAGTAGTTTTCTGAATAGATTCAATTGACACAGGCTGCAATACAAATTTGTAGATATATAAAAAATCTGTCAGAGCACCTGAGCCTTCTCTTTACCGCCACACTAATCTGTATGGAAAAGGTTTAATATCACTGTTTAGTCAGAAGTGACTGCTTGGTCATGTCAGGCTGCTGAAAGTACAGTGTTAAAAAAGTGGTTTCCTTGTGTATGTAGGCAGATTTAAAAATACAAGTTTCAAAAGTGTCTCTTTCTCTGCTGTCAGGTCATCTAAGATCCGTTTTTCAGAGCAAAATTTTTACCAAAGCTGCCTTTCATCCTACCTTCAATTTATTATCCTCCTCTTGACTGTTGACATTTGGAGATGAGATCCTTTCCTTTGTGGAACTGCATAAAGCATTAAGAGGTGTACCTTTTCCTCCCCTCTTTGTGTTAAGTGTAAAAAAATGTTTCTTTGCTTATCTGGAATGCGTGTTGCAGCTGTCAGGCAGACAATGCTGTGTTTGTTTGAACAGGGGAGCTTGGCGTAAAAAGCGGGCTGGAAAGCAAGCCAAATAATACTTTCTTTTTTTTTCTGTTCGTTTAACCTCGTGGGTTTGGTTTATCTCGGATCCCTGACACATCAAGCTGACCTCAAAGAACCAGCCGCGACCGTGCTTTTGGTGAAATTTACATTTGAACACAAACACAAACACTGTAGCCAATGCCCAGCGGTCAGTGGTCAGACAAGTCCTGCACAACGGGAAATAACTGGGGCGGTAATCACAAATTGGATAGGATAGGATAGGATTGGATAGGATAGAATAGGATAGGATAGGATAAGACAAGATAAGATAATCTCGAGGTCACTTTTCCTCCCTTATTCCCCTTTTCCTTCACTTTAACCATGCTCCTTTCATTCCTTCCTTTCCTGACTTCACTCTCATCTGCTGGTGGTGGATTTTCTGGCTCCCAGTCTGTATTTATAAATTTGAATGAATATTAACATAATCCTTTGGACAGAGGTTTTTTAAATTTTTTTTATTGTTGCTCAAATACAGCAAACCTTTAGACTCATCCTTTTAGCTGTTAAAATAAGAACCCCCTCTCTTAGACACCTGAACAGACCCCTCCTCTTTTGCATCACCTTAACAGCTGTGAACATTTTTATGGAATGTACAAAGAGAAACACACAAAACTTCATATTACTACAAAACACTTTCAGTAATAAGACTTCAGAAGGTTATTTACGGGTTATAGAGTTTAATGATATATTTGCCAGTAAATGTCTTTTTCTCCATGATGGACTCTCTTGAAACTTTATTGAATCAAAGAAAATTGTTTTGCTGGGTTGAGCCGGTGTCAAAAAGATATCGATGTTATAATAACACTTACAATTTCTCATCTGTGTGTAACAAATAGAAATGATGTCATAACTGTCGCCGCCTGACATTCGGATGATCGTTTCTATAGGATTCTTTACAAACTCTTGGCATGTTCATTTTATATAATCCCATAATTATAGAGAAGAAAGAGGTGACCCAGAGTCTGGAGAACTACACCTCAAAGTGTCCCGGTGGAATGGAGGTCATCACCCTTCCTGATGGTCTGAAGCTCCCTCCGGTGCCCTTCACAAAGCTCCCTATTGTCCGGTAAGACAGGGGTGTGAGTGATTGTTACTTTCATGCAGTTGGCTGGATTTAAATTGGTGAAATATCATACAAAAGAGATATCCAGGGTAATTATACCCGTGACACATACAAGCTCAGCAGTGCGGTTGCCGTTACTACAGCAAAACGTCTGAAAACTACAAAAATCTGTACATATAATTGGAGTTTTTATTTTCCAATTGCTTTAAAATGAATATTTAATTGAATACTAATTTTAAACCAATTTTTTTATTTGGTTAAATTGAGATTTGTCCTCTTTGAAAATTGTTGAAAATCATAAAATTTAGAACGATATCAAGTGGAATTTCAGATTACCATCATAAAAATGTCTGTGGCATGGTAAATCTGATAAAGTAGTTCATAATTATGTACTTTTATTTAAAAAATGCTGACTTGTTAACACAGCTGTGCGCCTAATGTTGGAAAACTGTGTTCAAAGTGGAGTTAAGTTTTATTGCAGACTATCTTAAGCTACAGATTGGGTGCATTATGGAGTATTTACGGCAGCGGAATGGTGTGATCGACTCAAAAGAACCCACAGTGTGTATTAGGATACGTGTCATCCAGTGTGGCTCATTGATGTATTGTTAACAGAAATGTCTCTCTAGCTGTAACTGCTGCATTAGTAAGAAATACTACTACTATTGCTGTTAAATGCAGTTTGATCATATCTGTAATGAAACGTTCTTGTATTTCAAAAGTCCAAAGTACAGGTTCGCAATGAGCTTCTGAAAGAGGATTGTTCAATCAGATTTCTTTTGACGTTTTCAAAGCTTTTCTGGTTCCTGGAGAGCTGGAAACAAATCAAGAGAAAGCAATGGTACAAAAACCCTTTGATTGTACAAGCCATTAGTGCCTTTCCAGAAAGACTTATACTATGAAATGTTTGACACATAAAGAACTACGGGAACTTTATCGACTGTAATACACTGTCAATTTATCTGATAATGAATTAGATCCCTGAAAGGGAGGTGTACGCTCTGTTTTTATTGGTTTTTCTGACCTAGAGCTGTATTATACATAAATCTCTTGCAATATACTGTAATAATAATCATAAATATTCATCACGGAACACGATGCGTTATATTGCATAAGCTGTTTTTAACTCTAAGGCTTGATCAGCTTACTTATACACACTTATATAGTTCTGTTTTATGTAGAGCATTTGCTGTTTTGTGGTTGTTTTTTGTCTACCTGCCCAGGGACTGCAGATGTAAATTAGCTGCAAGCTAACTCTGGGGGCAATTACCTGTACTTTTAACTGTGCACTCTCCCTGCAAAAAACAAACCAAAACAAACCAAACTAAACTTAATGTGCGGTACACTGCAAAACTACACTCATGTATTAATCATTGTGCCTTTTTCTGTGATGCCCAAATCAGATCGGTGAAGCTGCTCAACCTGCCTGTCAGTCTGCGCCCTCACAAAGTGAAAGGCCTGCTGGGGCAGAATATGTCCACTGCCAGCCCCTTCATCTACTCACCAATCATCATGCACAACAGAGGAGAGGAGCGCTGTAAGAAAATAGGTAAGCCCAGCAGCATTCATGTTGCGTCCATGCACACACGTGTTTTGTTCATTGTGACCTATAGTGTACAGTCTTACACACACACACACACACACACAATCGGTTGTGTGCAAATTTCTCGTCGGTCAGGAAATCGCTGGTGTTGCTTTGATTATCAGCTCTGCTCGCTCACCGCTCCATTCCTCACATGCATTCCTATATTTGGCTCTCTATGCCACAGATGCTATTCCTTCTGTGACATGCAGAGACAAAGCCCAGAGAATCAGGTGTGGACGTCGTCCCGAGTTGCCCATTCGCACTTGTAGCACACAGCCTAGAGATCGTCAGTGTCACATTTCTTCACACACCCCCTGGAAATACTGTTAGCTTTAGGTGAGGGGCTTTAGATGAGCAGCTGAGGACCCTGAGACACCTGCATCAGAGCGAAACCAGCACATTTGAGTTAATCTAGAGATAACATGCAGATTTGTTTTTTTTTTTCCCCCTATTGACCAATTGAAGTAGGTGGAATCTGAGTCAGGTAAGGTTTTCTTTGGTTGACTAAAGCCCCAGTTGAATGAGGGTGTATCCTTTTCTTTGATCAGGATTTAGATGTTGAAAGTCAGATTTCCCCTCTGGTGGAGTCTGGTGTTGTGAAGCTTTGGAGATTAATCAAACATCCCTTTTCCCCTCTTACCCTGTCTATCCGCGGGGAGCTATAGCTGCCAGCTAATGAAGATAAGATTCTCTCTTAACTCCTTCAAGGCCTCTCCCACCACCCAGGAAACTGTAGAAAAATCATGTCTTTGAAGGACGGCTTCACTGTGAACATGCATTCATCACACAGTGGCCCTCCCATACAGAGAACTGTATTATTTCTGCTGTCACATAGCTGCAAACAGGGTTGGAACATGCTGTATGACATCAGTCACAATCTCACCTACCCCTTTGTAAAGTCTCACAGTATCACAGCTCAGAACTGTCAACCCTGAATGAGTCATTTTTGGACTCAAGCGTGTATTTGCTTTGTCATCAGTGAGATGTGCTCTATGTTTAGGATATTCACAGTGCCACAGCTGTTCGCTTTTACACCTTCAGAGTCAGCTTCCCACTCATTCATTTACAGACATGAAACCAAAGTCATGTTAGCGTGTTCTAAATAAATAAATACTGAGTTTGAGGAGGAAATGGCTTAAAATTAGTGAAATTATCTGTCCATGCAGCAAGAAATCTTAAAAATAAGTTGCTTCAGTGCAGAAATTAGTAGACTAGAAGAAAAAAACAACAACTAGTAAATAATGTTTAAAACAAGATAATTATCTCATGTTTCCAGATAAATCTTGGTAAGTGCAGAACGATTTGCAGCGTGTGACGACGCTGACAGTTATATTTGCGTGTGCTCTCTTTGCTCTTTAAGTCACTTGCCATGAATCAGGATGATGTTTCATCAAAACAAGGTTTTCCTCTTATGGGACATCGCTTTCCCTATAATTGCTCTGAGACTCCGTGCAGTTTGAAGCCATCCATTCACTTTGACGTGGGTTATAGGCTGTCTGTTACATTCGTATATGGTTTTAAAAAGAAGGAGACTTTCACTTCATTTAGTTCTTGTAAGGAGAACTGGGACACAGTACGTTCTCTGAGTGTTTGGACAGTGACACACTTTCTATTGTTTTGTCTCTGCACTGCAAGCACATTGGATTTGGAGTTAAACAATAACTTTAAGGTTGAAGTGCTGACATGCAGCTTGAAGGATGCTGGAGGGTTTTTTTATGCTTTTTATTTTTATATATAAATATATATCTTTTTTTTCTTTCTTTTTTTTTAGTGAGGAACAGAAGTTTGATTCATGGACATTGTGAATACTTTGTCAGCATCTTAAAAAAAAAAATCCAGGTCCCTGGTGCACCGTAACCTGCTTATTCAGGACTACCTCTAACATTGCATGTGTTCCCAGTGCCCACTATTACCATTTTCTTCTTCTCCTTCTTGGTTCTTGCAAATCCCACGCTCTCCTAATATATATATACTTTTTTTGCAAAGTAATGATGACTCCTCAGCTGCTTTTTGTGTGGCTCTTTGTGTGTGGACGTCATCAACAGATGGATTTAGGCCAGCTTTTAATATTGACATAAAGACATAATGGCATGACATCATGACAGTGTGGCTCGAGTTGAGATAATTTGATCTAACACTCCTTCCAAAGTAAATTGTGAGTCTTTCACAATCAGTCTTTTCATCACACCACACTGTAATTAATATCTTAGCGACAAGATTTTTTTTTGGTTTTGTGTGTGTTTTGTATGGGCTGTTGAAATTCTTCCATTTACAGTAATTAACAAAATGTCCTCCAGATATGTGTCTCCAACTGAGGCGCTAATGACTCGTAATTTCCCGAGCTCAAAAGCTCGGCTTTAGGTACATTTGAATGCGTTCCCTCCCTGCTCTTGGGTGGCACCATTACACATGGATGAGTTTTGCTCCAGTGCCCAGGCATAGTGTGCATGAATTATTCAGCATGAAAGATTAATGCTGCTGATAGTCTTAACAGAATTTTTCTCTATGGGATGTGGCGAGACCAGTAAACTTTAAAAAAAAAATTCTGTCTCAAGTCAATAAAAGAGGATTTTTCACAGCACTTCAGAGACAGTTATGACAAAATAATTTTCTCTTTAGGAAACCAAACCACAGTTAATGTCCAACAAACCGAGCAGTCATGTATTGACTCATAACATTCATTATTGCTTTGCACGATGATGTTTTTAAAGAGCTGAAGCCTTTTGAGAGCTGAGCAGAATCTCAATGGCCTCTTGAGGAGGCAGGACTGAGGCAACACAAATGCGATGGCAGAAATCAGCTGCGTTCTTTCTCTTTTTCTGAGGTGCATTTCACACTTAATTGGCTGGCTGTGAGAGCATGGCAGGCATTCATATAGTAGATATCTGTCTTTTGACTGACTTAATTTCCCAAGGTGCATGTCTGGAGTTTGCCTCATATAAATCCCTTTTCCTGCCAGGGTCTGAGCTAGGATTTCCAGGGCCTCTTTTGCAAGTCTATTCAGAGCAATTGACTCCCCAAACGGACTAGAATATGTTACATTTCAAATGGAAATGGGTTTGGCCAGTCTGGGAGTAAAGCTTTTCAATTTAACAAACTCTTTCAACACCTCATTCAGGAATAGTGGCAGCGCAGAACTCTATTTGTGTCTTATATTTTTTATATTTTCATATTTATAAATAAGACTAAACTATTATAAAGTGTTATAAAAAATTATTCTTTCATGTAAATAAAAGAAAATGCAAGGACAGGAGTGCTTTCTGCACTGAAATTGTGTTTGTTGGAGAAAATCCTTCAAACATAGACAGCTACAATTTTTAAACAATTAAAAGGCATTAATTGTCACGACATGGTCATGTTAGACCTCAAAACAACCTCTGACTCATTTCTGCAACACGCTTTCGTCAGGGAGTCGATCTTCAATTCAATTCAATTCAATTTATTTATATAGGGCCAAATCACTACAAAAGTTATATCAAGGCACTTTCCGAGAAGAGCAGGTCTAGACCGTATACTTCTTCCACCTGCATACAGAGCTGTGGCCTGGAGAGGGTGTAGAAACATAAGAAAATCATGCAGCTGGCATCGTTTGGCCTATAATATTCATAAAAAGCTGAATAAAAAGAGCACAGCGCAGGTAAATGTTTGCAAAAGAAGGAATGAAATCTAGATCCTCATTTAGCAAAAAAGAAAGAAAAAAAAGAGCTTCTTTCCCAAATGATCAAACTAGTCAATGAAGCTGGTTTGCAGTTTTTACTGAAGCGTGACACAAACTGGATGAGCTTTACAGGCAGTCGCTGATTATTCAGTGTAAATTTAAATTGAGGAAAATGTTATATATTCTTTCAGACTTTTTTTTTATGAACATTGTCTAACACTGACTGTCTTTGATCTTTAATAGCAATGTAGCCTAATGGCGTATTTCCCTCAGCTCATCAATTACAAATTGGTTCTAATGCCGCTGACATCATATTCTAACGTATTCATGTCTTTTTTTTTATGTCTCTTTTCCCAGACTTCCAGTGGGTTCAAGGAGACGTTTGTGAAGTGCAGCTCATGGTCTACAACCCCATGCCTTACGAACTTCGAGTGGAGAACATGGTCAGTGAGTTTCCTTACACCGACGGTAAACTGTAATGACATACTTTGACGGCGAATCAATGGTATAAATATTTAATGCATCTGAATCTTTCAATATCTAACCACAGCCTTGTGAAAAGAGGAGGTTGCTGACATGCTTTTCCTGAGGTAGCGCCACAAACTGTCCCTCTGCAGCCAGCTATGAATTGCAAAAGGGCACAGGAAAATGCTTTATAATCATTCCTGATAGGCTAATTAGGGTCCCCTAAAAGCTTTCCTGACAGTTTAAGACTGTAATGATTGTATGAGATGGTGAGAACAAACTCTTCTTACACCTGATAGAGAGATAACATCACCAGGGACAGTCATACCATTACTTTAATGGTTTCACACACCATCCAGTTACACCACATAGGCTCTGTATTGAGATAAGTGTGAGACCTTTTTTCTATGCCAAATAAAGTTTCATCAGGGAATCGATTTTAATTGTACTGTTTAACAGCTGCTTGACGGCTGCGGCTTTTTTAAGTTCAGGAGTTTCCCTTATTAAGGGAACTTCTGCAACATTCATCTCTAATTTCTGTACCTTGTATACCTCACCGCTCCTTTTCAAAAACACACACTAGATGACCCACTTTATAAGGTTCAAGGGGTGCAGAAGATCATCAAATGCATTTCTGCTCTTCCTGCTCACTGCTGTGTCTGTTTATGAGTGCAGTGATGTGGGACAACCTTGAAATGCAAAGCAATCATCAGGCTCGGTAAAAAGGCCAGCAGGGAGAGGCCTACTTTCAGCTGCTAGAAAGCAGTGGAACTCTCAGCGTAGCACACAATGTACCACCTGTCAAAAGTGATGTTGAAAGTGGAGAACAAATTGCCGTGAAAGTGCCACGACGGAGTGTGAACTGAGACAGTGGCCCCTTAATTGTGGTGCCTGTCTGGGAGCTGATGCCAAATAGACTTGGACAGGTCTTGCTGGCCCTGCATCACCTGACAACAGTTGATGAAGAAATGTAGACAGCCCCCCCCCCCCAGTTTGGAACATCTGGAAAGTGTTAAATCTGAATGGGTAATCACCAAACGGTTGTCTCTGAGTGTGCATTTGTGTGAGTTATTGCTCCAGTGAGGCAAATCTCACCAGATTGGCTGCAATGGCTGCAATAGATAAGGGTTTCATCCACTCTGCATATACAGTGGTTGACTTTCACCATTTAAAGTAATTATAAAAAAAAATAATACAATGTACTGCACAAGCCTGCTCCAAAGAAAAAGCAGATGATAGTTAATCATTGATATATTGTGATACTGTAAGGAAGGTGATATACAATATGTGCTCGCTTCTTCTTATGTGATGTTACTTTGGAGTGAAAAAAAAAATCACTTTAAAATGAACACAAAATGAACCATGCCATGGATCTTTGCATTAAAATAGCAAATGTATACACTAGTTTTGGGGAATTGATAGAATATCACAAAATATAATATTGCAATACTCAAGTGTATTGATATTTTCTCACACCCCCCCTAGTATTCAGAGTAAAGAAGACAGACGGTGGAACCGTACAAAGAGATATAACCATGAACAAATGAATTAAAGGTCCTCCAGGCGCCATTAAATTTTCAATAATTGTGAATATTTATAATTTAAATCGGACTGTGTTTCATAGTTCCTGTCAGGGGAAATGCCTCTGGAAATGGAGCTCAAGGACATGCTAGAAGAAATAAATCTTCACCGTTTTGTAACATTTATAAACACAGACAGAGTTAAAATGACTAATTAAAGGAGTTCTGGCTACAGTCAGAATTGAATTCATGTAACTCTGCCGGCTCAGAAAGGGAAGGACTCTTTAGAGAATGCTCACTGGACCCAAACTTACAAAAACCCCGAAGAACCTTCCTGGCAAGTGCTCTTGATGAGCGATTTGAAGCGTCATCTGAAGGTGAGGTGGAGTCGCAGTTCTTCTCACAATATATAAGCAGCATGTCTGCAGAGCTGCTGTGAGGTGAACCATTCAAACAGGCAAGGTCAAATAGTGAGAGCCTCGTTAGCTCTTCCACCTATGGGTGGATTGATCGGGTCACAGATGGAGGCTGAAGCCCCATTCACAGCTCTATGGCAGCTGGGAGCCTCAGGTGGTGTAGAGTCACGCAGGTAGTAGAGACAGACAGGGTGACACCAACTGCCAAGAGCTCCTCTGTATGCCAGACAAAGTGACTGCCGTTAGATCCGAGCTACCGCCCATCTATCAGCTGTACGTAAAAATCACACACCGGGACACAAACACACACACACACACACAAGGTCACTTTTTCATCCTCCCTCACCAAGGTGACCCTGTCGTTTGGCAAGATGGACCCTCCTTCTCAGTCACCACACGACTTCAGCACTAATACCTAGTTATTCTTGTGCTTGATCGATTTGCTATTAAAGTGGTGCTTTTTACCAAAACCTCCACCCTTTCATTTTCACAGGGTCACCGTCGGATCATTTCGTCATTCTTCCCACAAACAAGTTTGGGATATTCATTTTCCTTTTCCCTCAAAAGGACCAGAAGTTTAGTTTTGTTTCTTTCGGTCAGGTTAGCCAGTTTATTTGCAGTAAAGATGGATTCATCCTTACTTAAACAAGGGATTTAGGCAGCATTATGCTTGAGAAAAGTTAAAAGTGCAGTTTTATTTCCAGTTTTATTTTTTTGTGGCAGTGGCTTAACTGGTAAGAGCGGTCATCCACCTATCAGAAGGTCGGTGGTTCGATCCCCAGTTCCCCCGGTCCACATGTCGAGGTATCCTTGAGCAAGATACTGAACCCCAATTTGCTCCCCTGGCGCCATAATGTAGTAATATATAAAAATAAAATAAAAATAGAAAAAAAATCCTGGATATGCCCCTTTATCAGGATCTGCACTAAGATTTAATGGGGTCTAATCTAGTCCAAGTCCCATACTCCCACCGAGTTTCATGGAAATCTGTTCAGTAGTTCTTGCATAATCCTTCTCACAATCCAACCATCCAACAAACAGACACGGGTGAAAACATTGGCGGAGGAAACAAAAAGATTAACTGCATATTGCCGGTGAAGTCGCCTCACACCAACTCGGACAATGCAATTCACTCTGCACATACTCTAATCGTTATTGTTAGCGAAAGACGCTAATGAACCTTTTCAAGGCTGAATGCAAATGAACTATTTCCAATAGGTTAGCATTGCTGCGTAACAAAAGTGTGTAGTGTCCTGAAGTGAAAACAAAGGCGAGTTTAAATCACAGCTGTGTTACCTCAGAGACGTCAGGCTCTTCAGCAGCCTTCTCTCTAGTGAGGTAGTGTCTGCTGTTAGGGATTGATGCAGTCATTACGTCACCTCAGTCTGCCACGTGCAACCAAGCAGTGTGTACTGAGAATGTAAATACAGTTTTCCTGAAGGGGAATGAGCACACGTTCAGAGAAAACTTTAAAGCCACATGCAGGGACCCTCTGACTGTAAATGAGGCTTAGGTGATGTGGCATGCTTTTAAACAGCAATGCAAACATCTCATGCAGACTGAGATTTAATTCTTCATGGCGTTATTATGGACAGCTGAGAGATTTGCTTATTGATAGAGATTTTATCAGTTTGGTTTTTCCAAACAATTTTAATACTAGTTTTTTTTAATTTATTTTAAAAAAATCTGATATCTGTCCATGACATTGGACAAGGTCTTTGTTATGGAACTTTTTTCCATTCAGAAAATGTAGGTTTTTACCCTTTCAGTCTTGCTGAACCAGACTTACAGGTGGAAAAGAAACATTTCTCATCATAATGTTATAGAAGTGTTTTACACTTATGGCCCCATGTTATGCTTAAGCTAACAGCACAGCTCACATAATCAAATTTTTGTGTGGCCTCACTATATATGCCATTCTCACCTTTTTTTAATCTCAGCTTATTGCTATCATTTGCCATGAACTTTTCAATTTTGATTTAATTTAGATTTCTCTTCTGTGTCCTCTATCATTTAATGAAAGATCTGCCCATATATTATGATCACGTCCCATCTTATCTTATCTTGTTTTCAGGGTTTGCTCACTTCTGGAGTGGAGTTTGAATCCCTACCTGCTGCGCTCTCCCTGCCTGCAGAGTCTGGCCTGTACCCTGTCACTCTGGTTGGTGTCCCGCGTACAGCTGGCAACATCACTGTCAAGGGTGAGTCCAGCTGAAAACCTCCTCCATGAATCCATTCACTGTTTTTTGTTGCATACATTATTGTATTAGAGCATTTTTTTGACCCTTGATCTTAACATTAGGCTCACCTCTTTGTGCATTGGAACCCAGGTTACCACACATCGGTGTTTGGTGTCTCCAGTGATTGCCTATTGGAAGGCCTGCCTGGCGTGAAGACTAGTGGATGTTTGGTTGAGGTCATTCCCTCCCTTCCTCGACTCCAGCTCAGCACGTCACTACCAAGGTCAAAAACTCTCTGAACCCCCATATAAGTCATTTTCATTGTTATTACTAGAATGTCACTCTGAAGACCATATACCTCCGCTAAGGCCAAGCAATCCTACACGTTAGTTTGGGTTCCATGACCCATGCGCCACCCTCCACAACGTTTCATGGAGATCGCTTCAATGGTCTTTGTGTAAATTGGGAGCATTTCGAAAAACACTATATCGAGCAAGTAGAAAAAACATTCCTGGATCTGCCCTTTTAAATGGATTCACTTCAAAAGTTAGTGGATTCTTTCCTGCCACATGCCCAAACCTCCCACCAAGTTTCAAGGAAATCTGTCCAACAGTTTTTGTGTAATCCTGCTAACAGACAGACAAACAAACAAACCAACCAACCAAGGGTCAGGGGTGAAAACATCTTTGGTGAAGGTTATTATACTGTATATGCAGACTTTTGTAATGCCCTTAACAACTAACCAACCAGATCATGAGAGGACAGTCCAGGACAGTGTGTAAGTAGACAGTTAAGTCTGTTCTCCAACATATTAGTGAAGATATGAGACATATGAGGGTGAATTGGTAACTCAGCTTTAATTTGAGGGTATTCACATCCATATCTGAACCTGGACACTGGTTTTGTGTCTTAATAACTTAACTAATGGGAGACATCAGTTTTTGAGTATTGAGTGAGGCCGCTGCAGCCGTCAGCCGCGAAATGCAACAATTTAATCTCTTGGAGCAATTGTGCGCTGTCAAAGTACATCCATTAAAAGTGCTTGTTTTTGCCACTGACTGCTTAAATTGCTATTTTAAGCATCTGATGACTGTTTAAAGGATCCTTACAGATGTAGACCGTTTTATTAAAGAATAAGATCCTTGTTATTTAATAATTTACTTCCAGAAACAGTCATTTTTATCATCATAAAACACAAAATCTAACAGAAACAAGATAACACTCATCAATACCTTCTTGGCTTGAGTTTCCAGTGTTCCTGAAATCCCCCTAAATATGATGCGTGGCTGCCGGCTGCAGCAGTCTTATTTAGTACTGGACCAATTCCAAAAATTATTGCCCTGATTTGTCTCTGAGACAACAAAAACATGAGAAAATAAAGTCCGGTGTGAAAAACACTGACATTACCCTTCAAGGTTTTCACTGCGAAACCTTTGCGTTCACTTTACTCGTGTTAAAACCTTTGCTTTAATTCTGGTCTTCAGTAAGTGAAAGCAGGCGAAACGCCCGCCTCAGCTGAATTTGGGTCACGTGACTGACTGTAGACAAGGCAAGAACATTGTACTATTTAGCCATAAAATATAAAAGGGCAAAGAGTTCGACTCTGTTCACCCACGATTGATGCGAACACCCTCAGAGCTGAAAGTCAGCACTTTAACTACATAGTCATTATTTCATCTCACATCCTTTGTGCAGAGAGAAACCAATGAAAAATATATCACTGTCCTGCTCCTCACTGACTCTATTTGGACACTGTTAATACTCAATTCCCTAAAAGCAACAAAAGGTAAATGTTCAACAGAGTGTCATATAAAGGATGCTACATAATGACCAGTGTCAGCGATGTGCTTACTGCAGTGTTTGACCTGGAGATTTAAATATCAGATTTATTCTTTATTTCTTAACATACAAATTGACTTGTTTTTCTGATTAAAAAAAAAAGGCTTTAACACAAAACTAGCCGTTTCAGATTTGCTTAAAACTCAGGTCAGGTTGAGTTTTTGTGGACTCACCCCTTTAATTCAGTAACTAGATTCAACCCATGCACTATTTTATATCATTAACCTGAACGCTCAGATTGACTGCACCCTGTATGAATAGGCTGACTTCAAAAGATTGTTTGTACCATTTCAAACTCACAGCTTTTGAAATGAGATGCAACCACATTCACGTAATAAAACGTAACACTATTGATTTAGTAGTGATTGTGCCTCACACTAGAAATCAATGCTGATATTGTTCAAAGTAGTTTTTTTTAATGATGATTAAAAAGTAAGTAAGTATTGCACCATGACCTCAAACACAGTCCAGGCTCTGAAATACACAACAAACCAAAACAACATAGTGAAGCTCTTGACTGCTTTACTCACAGTCAAATAAATGAATATTTGTGACGGAGTATTTCTTTGTCTTATGTCAGACGTAGCTGTAGCCTCTGACAGTAGGAGGGACTTTTTTTTTCATTGAGGTGTAATGAAATTTTGTGATTAATCGGTAACATCAGAGAAGAAATCATAGGTTAAAGTGCTAATGGAACGTAACAGGTAAAATACCCTGTTGGATTGTTATAAATCATTCTGACAGCGGAGCTCCTGCAGAATCCAGTATTTAGGTCATGCCTCTAAGTACGGCACTTGAGCAGCTTCTGATGTGAAAAATCTTTTTATTCTCCAGTGTTGGAAGAGAACTAAGACGGATACACGAGGCAAATAGAATCTAATATGTGGTCTCGTGGGTGCTTTCACTGCACCTACAGGGAGACCTTCAGCTTTGACTTTAGTCACAAAGGTGCCTCATGAACTTCCCAGATATCCTCCTGCCTTCAGCTAAAAGCTGCAGTTTACACAGCTTCACTTTTTCACACTCCTGACATCAGTGTTAACCATCAGCTTGAGTTATTTCTAACACCGTTAAGCATACGGTAGACCTGCCCTATGCCTTTAGCCATTCATTTTAAAAATAAATAAAGAAATAAAGAAATGACTGCCAGAGTTTAAAGGAGGGAAATATCTGCCCACATGCAAATGATGTGTTGCTGGTGTAGTCCCAAAACCATTTAGACCTTTACAGGTTTTTTGATTTAAAAAAAAAGGGTTTCCATCATTGCTGTATTAAGTTTCAAAATGCATTTGTAATGTCAGTAGGAGTTTATTTTTATGTTGACCCACTGATGGGTCAACATAAAAATGCTCAGAAAAAAAGAATAGGCAGTTGGCAATAACTGGTATTGTAATTGTAGCCTCAGGCGGAGTGTTTGTTGCATATTAAAGTTACCATACTGAACATGTGCATGTATAATGAGGCATGAAGTTGTAGTGAGCATTCACATTTTGTTTTATTCCCTTCTCCTTTAGTATTTGCATTAATTTCAATTACAGATGCCAATTGCTGCTTTTCATCGGCTGATTAAAAACTGAACTGTTCCTGTATTGGTTTCAAATTAAAAGCCCTCTAGCGTACAGGAACCCTTCATTTCTTAACAAGGCTTTTGTTTTCTACTGCCATCTACTTCTCAAGTCGAATTAGACCAAAGTCTTATTTTAGTGACTATTTTGGTGTTAAACTTCAGAAGAAGAAAAGATCATTTGACTGGTTGCTTTAAGAAATAAGTTAATGATGTGTCACAGCTGTCATGATAGATTGTAGTGCTGCTACACTCCCATTTATGGGCTCAATGGGAGCTTTTTATTAGCTGGCTTTTTATTTGACTTCTTATCAAACCAGTTTGAAAATTTTCACACCAAACCTATACTATATATTCTGCATTGTCTTGAGAATTAAGTGCCATTATGGATAAAACAGACATTCACACTGAGTGAATGCAAACACTGAGTGAACATCAATCACTCAGTGTTTGCAGAGCGAATCTTTCTCCAAAAATTGACCTCCATTTCTTTACATGTTAAACACTAGAACTGTAACCCAAATGATGTTGAAAGCAGTGCTGAAGTCTCAGCAGGACTCGTCACTGCACCACAAAATGATCAACAAATGAAGTTCCAGCTAATGAGATTCCAAAAGGCCTTTATCATCCTTACCAAATGGGAGGAAGAACATTTTTTTTTAACTTTAACTCCAGAGGAATTGTTCCTCAAGTACAAAGTGTAACTGAACCATCTGATATTTCTTTCATTACTTTCTTAGAATGACTAATGCATATTGGCTTCTCGAGGGAAGACAATCAGCACATTTGATTTGCTATCATCAGTGAAGTTCTCCCTCCTCTCCAAACCTACACAGGTCAGCCCACCTGCCTCAGCCCATGTCCAAAGAGGAACTGTCCACCACTGTGTCCGTCCAGCTTTTCAATGGCGAGACCCAGCAGTTGACCATCACCCTGGAGAACATTGGGACGGAGGACATCGAGACTCTGGAGCTCACCTCTAAGATCGTCAGCACCAAAGGTTAGCACCCCATATCGTGACGATTCGAGCCACATGTGGATTTTTTAAATTTCTTTTTTACTGATGTCAGGAAGTTGTGCTTTAGTATAACACAAGAAGAAGAAAGGATAGCGGTATGTGGATTAAGAGCAGGTAAGTGTATAGTTAAGAAGTTCGACATGCTAAAACAAACAGTGTGGTATAGAGAGTATTAAAGTGTGTACACATGGTTTTTGTCATCATGCTGTTTTAGTCGGGGCAGCTTTGATGTACTTCATCACCTGCTGAGTTTCTCTTGCAGTCTCTTGCGGTCCGTGTGTCCGCAGTAGCGCAGAGGTCACTGCCCGTTGTCTTTGGTTTTTACATCTTTCATGCCCCTGTGGCTTTTCACTCTGTGTCCCAGCTCTTTGTTCAACAGCTGCTCAGGTCCTCAGATCTCTGCAGTCGCCTCTCGCTCCGACCGACTGTCTCAGCATCTCCTGTTCTTTTTGTGTGTCTTTTTCTTGTTGTCTGCTGCGAAAAACACGACTACATTTTTAAAAAACTAGGCAGCCACGCCAATGCTACATGTGATAACTAGTGATCTAAGTACAAAATAATCCTGCATCCTGACCGTACTGATCATATTGAATGTATTGAGTGATTACTGAATATATCTGAAGTCTCTCTGCGTTACAGAATCCCTGTAGATCGTACAGCATTGATGTACGGTAGTAATGAGGTTGTATATTACCTCTTGATTTTGCCCATAGGGATTTATTTTATCTGGCATTATATCCTGGGGGATATAGCTGTTTGACGTTGGACTTGGCCTCAAAATGGGCTGCGGTTCGTTTCCAGAGCATATCTTGTAAACTACATATCCAGACAGGATATAGGAGGGTCCCTGGATGATAATTAACTTATCAATGCCATCTAATAGCAGGAGTGTAATTATAAAATTCTGTTATTTGAGGACACTCGTCCACTGACCAATCATCTTCCTCTCAGAGCCTCTCTGCTTCTTACACTCGCTGCTCCCTGCTGGCCGGGCTCCAAGGTACGATGTATTCTCTCCAGGAAACAAGAGTTCTCTTTGAAATGGAACTGTTGTCGTGGTTGTTGGAAATGATTTCGGCTGCAAATATAGTTTCGCCTCCAAGGGAAAGTTTATTTTCAGAGTTGGATGAACAAGCTAAAAAGACCTGACTCTTTTAGTCCTGAATTAGAAAAACACCATCTGTATCTTCACTGAAAAGCTTCTTTTTTTTTGACAACTACAGTTAAGTTGAACAAATAAAACATTATCTTTGAAAAATATTATTATAGTAGACCTATCTCTACTTATACTATGTACCTTATTTAATACAAACACAATCAAGCACAAAGTGACTCATTAGAGGTACGAATAAATAAAACATCTAAGTGGTCCATTATGCACATTTATATTTTTCCAGATTTCTGTCCTGGAATTAATGCAAATTAGCTTCATTCAAGCATAAAAATTCAGAAACTTGTGATACAATAAATTAGATTAAATATATATTATGAGCCAGGGCAGTTTAATGGTGATCTATTTGTCCAACTCCGTGGCTCAGTGATACACTAATAGGGTTTAGAGAAGGCCTCCTGTCTCATAGTGTTTTTTTCTTACAGAAAAGGGCCGTTAAGTCGCTGGGTATCGCTGGAATGAAGCACACAAGCTATAGGCAGATAACTAAGCACTATGCTAACAGATGGTTGACTGCACAGAACAGTAAGCTTACAACTTGTAGGATGATAAAGTATAATACTTGGCAATAGCATTCAGTGTCCAACTGATTTGCTCTTATGAGTTTCTCCTCCATTTCCTTAATAGTGAGGTAACGAGTCTAATATAGTATTGGTTGCCTGGAAATGAGTGGCAGTAAAGATCCCAGCACCTTTCTTAAAGGTTCAGGTAAAACCACTCTTTAGCGGCATCACAAAAAAACAGAGCGCTCTGAAAACCGAAAGTGGTTTCATGCTGCTGCTTAGGCTCAACAATAATTCAATTCAAAACGAAAAGAAAAAACAATAAAGAAAAGTGAATGCATTATTAAAACCCTATAATAAATGACAAAACTACAGTTTGGTCCCTTTCCTTTTGTCGTACGCTTTTTGTTTTACCCACAGCTCCTTAAAGATACAGGGCTGGTTGAAAGCCATAGGTGAAAAGGAAATTAGCTTTTTAGTTTCAATTTCAGCAGATAAAACTGGCCTAAGAGAAGCCAAGAAATAAAGACTTCTTCTGTCACCCTCTTGTTCAAACGTCTGAATACATTATCGTCTTCGTCCTTGTTTTCAAGTCTTTTTTTATGCTTTCTTCCCCTCTTTCAAATCCGTAGAAATTCCTCTCTAGAGGAATAATCCAGGCACCATTATTCATGTGATTCTCCTTATTATCTGTTCCTCCTCTGATGATCTCTGTTGAGAGCAGTGTTTCACATCCAGGCCACCAGAGTGACCATCTGTTCTTTGAAATCTCAGCGCTGGAATTTCTAACCTTTATATATCTCTCTTTGCTCCTAATATCATTGTATCTACTGTCCACAGTAAAAAAAGAAAAAAAAGAAAAAAAAGAAAAGTTGACTGAAAGATGGTCTGATGTTTGGTCTGAAGTCACTCCTGCTTGTTCTGGTCTCGTTTACATATCGTTTGATATCCTGCTCTAAGTACAACAACTTGAACTTGTTTATTTTAAAGGACAAGGCTGACAATTTTCTGCATTTACTTATATTATTATTATTACATACACTATAGTATATTTTATTGATATTGCAAAATCCTTATCCTATCCTGTATAACATTATTATTACATGTTCAAACTCTAAGAACTGACTAAGCGAAAATCAATCTGCAAGTGATTAGACGACTAACTAGGTTGCAGTACACATACAGTACGGAGATCCCATTAAAAAACGATTAGCATCTGATTATCACATGTGCAGTTTACTATATTTATTGTACAGCATCTAAATATTTTTCTCTCTCTCTCTTGAGGGAACTTTGCAGCGGCGTCTGGAAGCTACGATAATGTTGCTATCAGCATTCATGTTATCTCTGCCTTTGCACTCAGTATTGCTTAAACTATGCTGGATCTCACAATGTCTGCAAACTCCTTCCATTATTCAAATAGTCAATTATGCAATTGTTGATTAAGTTTATTTGGATCCATCATTATCACATAACACAAATGTAAATATGAACAGAAGCAAAACATGACCATTAGAAAGAACATTTGCTTTAGCGTTAACATATTCTGGTTGTTGTTTCAGGTGTTTTAGTCAAGCTGTTCTTCTGCCTGTTTAACTGCTTTATCGGGTCTGTGTTGGACAAAACACAGCAGGTAATATACAGCAGGGATTCCCAAACCTTTTCACCTCAGTGACCCTTAAACTGCCAGACATTTGACCATGGAAGCCTATTTGATAACATTTGTTCCAGGGTGCCACATCTGATGCAAATGTAGCTTTTTGAGATGATATTACAGAAGGTTTATGAAAAGCCATGAGGACAATATTCATATATTCTGTCATTGTATTACAGAATTATAGTGAGAGTGAGTTTGCTGGGGGTCTCACGGAAACCCCTCAAGGACCCATGAGGGTCCGCAGACCCCACTTTGAGGACCACCGATATAAAGTACATTTTTAGACTCCCGGTTTTTCCTCGCTCATCTCCACTCCTGCTCTGAATTGTTTTGTAATGTTGAATTAATGAGCAAATATGAGCACATGCTGCAGCCCACTCACTGTTCCTTATTTTATTTATGGCACTGTGACCACAGCTAAGAGTCTCTCCTTTATGACACCGCCATCTCCTTGGCTGTCCTCTCGCAGCAGACTTCATTGCAGTACAAAGAAAGAGCCCCAGTAAGAATTTAACTTATCACACATCTGAGCTGGGAGACCTTTGAAGGCCATTTTAATGTCCGATCAGCTTCCGTCTGGAGTGTGTCACAGAGCTCGTTTTAAAAATTTATTCTAGGCCTTATTATTTTTTTTTTATTAACATTGTCCGTGATGCTTTCCAATATTGAAACAGTTATAAGTGGTTTTAATGAGTGATAGAATATGTAGGATGTTCTCTTAAGAATATCACTTAAGAAATATCACCTTGGACTTAAGCAGCTTTCTTTTTTTAAATTTTTTATTTACAGATGTAATCTGTAGCTTCCCTCCACCAGTGACTGATGTTGAGATGCTTTATGGCAGACAATCTCAGAATGTGCATTATTTTTGAAGGAAAAAAAAAAAGTCTCACAAAGATGTATTAGTTTGCCCTCAAGAGATTGCAACTGGTAGTCAAACTTCTTCCCACGGAGAGGAGTAGGACTGACTTTTTCCAAAGTTTTGTTCAAGTTTTTCTGTAGCAGTGCTCCAACTTTCAAATTCTTTATTTATACCAGATTAACATAGTGAAACTTAAACCAACCAGTTGTTGGTGTTATGTCTTATTTCTCAAGGCTCTACTTGTTTTGTGTGCTAATATGTGGAAGTGTATTTACAATTTCACTTGTCAGATAGATTTTAAATAAAGTTTTAAGGTTGTGAGGTGACATTTTGATTTAGCGTTTTTAATAAAGTCGGTTTCGTGAAGTCCTGCACAACTTATAGTGAGTTGGGACTATTTAAGTCCAACTTAAATTACATGTTTTAAAAAAAAATTCTTTTTACAGCCTACCAAATGTGTCTGCTGCCCCCTAGTTTTACATTAAAAGTAGTAAAAGTGTACCGCTAACGTGAGTCTGCTGGCTAGATGGCCAATTAGCTTCCCTGCTGCAGCATATTAAATAGAATGTAAACTGAGGCGGTGACTGTGGTTCAGTTAGATGCTGCTGTGGTCCAGACTTTTCAATGCTACTCACAGCAGGCTCTCCGTCATTGCTTGTAAGCTGCGGCGCAAGTCTGTTTACTGGAGCTCAGAGCCGCCAGATGCTGTCAATCAGACACAGACAAGGACACACTCATCCAGAGAATATCTGATATCTGAACTTTAAGTAAACCCTACTTTTGAGATGATATCTGTAATTTAGTCTTCTACAGTAAAGACTGGTAAACAGTTCTTTATGTACTATGAAGAGTCCTGGAAGGATTTTGCTTTGGGGAGGATGAGGAGGAAAAGAAGCTCTTATCTTGCAAGGCATCTCAATTGTTTCTTGTAAAGTTGTATTTAAGCCTTTATGCACTTGTCATCCTGACGTCTGTTGGAGCGATTTTATCTTCTATTCATGTTTTGGAAAATCAGGTGGGATTCAGAGATTCAGAGATTCAGAGTTCCCCAAAGACTTTTTAATGTTTAGACGTTTGTTTGTTTTTTAACCTTATATTCTTTATGGTAATCAGACTGACCTATGGAAAGCTACTAGCAGATACTTTGAAACAATACATATGTGCTATGTATCCATCCCAGTAATTAGCACATACTGCAATGTATTTGTTTCTGCACTGCAGCCCTTACTGCAGTTTATAGGTACTTGTCCCTGTCAGGCAGTAGAAAGGGTTGCTGTGTTTCATCATATTAATAACGAGGAATAACAAGGTCTTCAAATCCCCCCCCCCCCTTTCTTTTTTTTTTTTGATGGAGTTCTAGTAAAAAGATCTTAAGTGTCAGAAAATGACAGCTCACCAAAAAGCTCACATATTGCCTCAGAGGAAGAAAAGCCTGCATGGTGGACTGGATGAAGCAAACCTGACCTGCTAATTGCATTGCAGTGCAATTGATCATCCAGTTCTATTCTCTGTGTAACTTTGTCTTTTTTTTTTTTGTTGCCTTGACTTCTGCAACCCAAGGCATATTTTCTTTATGTTCAGTTAGAGTGCTTTAAAGAAGCCAAGTCCTTGAAGAAACAACCACATTTTTAATAAATATGTATTTCTAATGAAATCAATTTCATTTTAATGGTGTTTTATAGCCTCGGTCTATTAATGACGAAGGATCGGCAACTTAATTTATTCTACTGTAGGTCTCCGAATGTAGGCAGCTAGAATCAAATGGTAGTTTTACATTTTTATTTCCACTGCATCCTTAAATTAAGTTATATCTATTTATTTATCCCCATAGGGGTATTTGTTCTCTTTATTTGTCCCAAGATTAGGAGCAGTGGGCAGCCTAAAGGGACCAATTAGTTTGAAACGAGTGCCTTGGAAAAAAACACTGAGGATAGAATTAACCTAACACACATGTTAACAACACAGAAAAGGCCCTTTCCCCCCCCACCAGGAATGGAAACCAGGACCCTCTTGCTGTGATAATCATTACAGAGCCAGTAATTGTAAGCTCCATGCATAAAACTCTATGTGGGTCCACCAATAAGATTCACGCTCGTTCTTTGTGTCCGATTATTGCATAAATCTCAATCATTGTTATCCTGGGCGCACACTCCCACATAGAGCTATAAATATAGATAACCATCATCACCAGTTTGCATATCAATACTTGTGCATGCTCTACACCTGTCAGTAAAAAGGTCAGGTCTTTGAAATCCTATACAAAAATGCTAGAAAAGCTGTTTTTACATGCAAACATTACCAGCTGTGGTTATTTTTAAGTGCCTGTGTCTTTTAGTCATCATAGGTGCCTGTGCACCGTTTTCATCTGCGGTGTCTTATGTGCGTCCTCCTCTTCTTATTAATAAATGTATAGAAATATTGGCTTTTCTCTTCTCAACAGGAAATATAAACGTTCGTTGTGGCCACCATGTTTTGTTTAGAGGTGCAATCCTGACTGTCTAAATATTCAGTTAGAGGACCTGGTGTTGCTTATTTAGCCTGTTTTATTCCTTCCAGTCTCATTTCTTTTAAATCATGTTCCCATTGCCCCCCCTTTAATTCACTACAAGGACCTCTGAGTTTATGCATATTTAAAATGTAGTGTTATTTTGTATGTAGTGTACATTTTTTATTATTTATTATTTAATGCTTCCTATATTCACATCCTCTCTGAGGCTTTGAAAGCTTTGGTGATGATGAATCGAGGGTTGTGTAAACTGCTGTTTTCACAGGGAGCTTGCATCCATCCCTTTCTCAGCCAGCTTGCTGCTCCCGCAGTCCCTAAGAGCGAGAGTTGCTCACCTGCATAGACGAAACACATGCTTTATTCAGGTGATATATCATTCATGTTATGCTCCTGGCTGAAGTGGATGCAGCTGAGTCATTCGTCTCAGGTAGAACCGGGTTGGAGGCATAAATCTGAGAGTCTAGTCTCTTTGGAGCAGCGGGTTGGAGGCCAATCAGCTGCTTTGTTACTCTGAAAAGCTTATTCTAGAAGCAACATCATAGTAGCACATGTTTCTTTCATGATGTGCACGAATCGGCACCAGGTACAATGAGATTAGTCTCTTTTTCCTCTCACCTCAATTTTTCTTAACAACACGGGGGTGATTTCTTTTCACTTTAATGTTTATAGGTTTGAAACCCTTATGATGGCCACAAGCATGGTACTGTCATTTTTTATATACTTATATTTTATTTATATTTGGAAAGTAGGTAGGAAGGTATCATCACCTTATTTACTCTCTGATTTCTTTCCTTTGTTTGCCTTTAATTAGCCGTCGTCTCCCTTTGTGTGTGCAGAGAAAGTGTTTGGGGAGTTTCTGAGCTGGGACCTCGAGGACGCTTTGTCTCATCTGCCTCTAACGCCTGGCCAGGCTGTGACTCTGACCGTCAGCATCAATGTCAAACTGGACTTCTCTGGTCAGGAGAGCCTGCTGCAGGACCTGAATGATGGTGAGTGGACACAGACGGGCATCTGCACCTTCCCAACCTGAAGAGGGTTTTTACTGTCTTTTTACTGTCCAGCTGACATTGTGGTAAATTTTCATTTACCACTTTAACATATTAGGCGTACATGAAGCACTATTTGTTACGAGCATTCAAGCTGCCGTGTTTAAGATTCAGCAGGAAAGAGGTCCGCAGGTCTTCATACCACCTTTTCTCTGCTACCTTCTGGCTTCCTTACTTCAACTATCAGATTTATTGTAATTCTTATTCCTGGTTCAAAAGATAGCTTGACCTTCTCCCCTGCCTCGAAGCTCATTCATTGTGTTCCTTCCCCCATTCTCATAGTTAATGCTCGGCCTCCCTTCTGTCCTGTCTCGCCCCTGACCTCTCTGCCTCCTTCTTCAGACTCTCTTCAACAAAGACACTGTAGGCTGATAAATATTAATGTGCGATCAATAAGGACCTGCTCCTGCACCACAAAGACTTGTTGTTGTTTTTTTGTTTTGTGTGTGTATGTACACGCCGATTCAAATAAATAAGGAAGTAAATACGTTCAGCTCCATAGGTTTATCTCAGCCCCAGTGCCACTCTCCTCATGAGGTCATTTAAGCGATGCTGCTTCAATTTTTTTTTTAAATTAGCCCGAGCAATAATTGGGGCCCTGAATTAAAGAGATAAGACATAGCTCATCTAAACAGCAGCTCTAAATTGAGTTATAATGGTGACGTTATGGGATGCAGCTTTTACCAAACACGCTTTGATGCTATCTACCATTATTTTAATGCATTAATGAAGTCAACATTATTAATATTGCGTTAATATTGCGGTGATCTTATTTGCATTATGAAGCCAGTTGTTGTTGCTTTGCTTTCAGTTTGTGGATGAGCAGCTATAGAATGATAATGGATATTGATAATGATAATGAATGGATATTTGCGTACAGATTGAGCAAATGAGATAGGACAGGATGTCATGTGTAAAAGATAAAATGGAATGTGAACATGTGGTCATTTTTATTTGGGTTATACTTAAGCGCGCACATAACATTTTTGGTCTGGTTCTCAAAGGAGAACTTTTTACAACATGTAAAATATGAAAATAATATGAATGTGGATGCATATGAATGAATTTCTCCACGTTGCCCGGGGTGAAAAGGTCGACACGTACTCTCTCTGTCTCTGTTCACTCCTTCTCCACAGACTGTGTAGTGTGCATCAGTCTCAGATGTGTATGTATTCTCACTAAATATAACTATTAGCTGCCAGGTATTTCCAGTTTTTGTTTTTAGAGGTTTATATTCTGCTGTTTTTCATGCTGCACTGAAGATGGGAATTAGTTACTGTACCTCATTAACAGCTGTCAGAACGATGAGTCAGTGATTATTGATAATTAGTGGAATCTTTTGCAATCTGTCTCCTGTACATGTATTGCCTGTATTTATATGGAGAGAGTCAGTCGCTGCGCTGTAAGTGTGGCGTTGCCTGGCAGTGCTGCACTCGGTGTCCTGCGTCTTTCAAATGAGGCAGAAGAGGCAGATCACACAAGGCCACAGAAAGCAGAGCAGACGGAACATTCAAAACAGACTGAGCCTCACTGATTTATCCACGGATGAATTTTAAATCCACCGCACCATAACTCAGGATCAGATGAGAGTGATGTCATCGCTCAAGACTAATGGGCCTTGACATACAGCGAGCTTTATTGTGTTAAATGGTGTGAGCGTTGCACCAAACGACTATGCTAATTCCTACATTAATGTTGCGATGCACCTCGTATCACAGTAAAAAAGTAAGAGACACAAACGCATCAAACAGTGACGTGAATTTAAGAACTCGTAGAGATGAAGATGTATTAAAAATTAGTAAAAGAAATGATTGTAATCTTTCGCCCTGAGTCGACTTCAGTGAGAGGAAGCACTGCTGTCCAACTTGTGTTACTTTTAAACGACTTAATGGTGATTTACACCATCAAGCTTAGCATTTTAATGACATTTTTAAAGTAATATCTGGCGACGTTTTCATTTCCTGTGTCCCTTCTCTCTGTTGTCAAGGGATGCAACACAGATGAAATTCAACCCGTAGCCATTTCACGAAAGATTTTACATTTGCTGCTCTGAATACCTGAGTTATTGTGTGAAGTTTTTCTTCTTCTGTGGTTTCTGACACTCTGATTTGCATGCACATGCTCCCTCTACATATGTAAATGGATACGTCCATCCCTAAACGTCAGTCCGTCAGCGCCTTCATACCTCCGTACGTCCTTTCCGTCGACATCGATACAATCGCAGTGGGGCAGTGAAGTTTCAAAAGATTCGACAACAACAAATATGGAGACGGTCGGAGGAGGTTGTGATGATGCACTTGGTAAATACAAAGCGGCAAAAGTGGAGGTAAAGATGTACTCGGCGGTACAGTAGTCTGTTAGGCCATTAGGTACATCAAGACTTCGAGGGCTTCTTCTTTGTTGTTGCCATACACATTTGTCGTGCCATGCTTGAATTGTAGCTACACTGCCCTGAACCGTTTCCGGTGGTATCGCGCCATTTCGTCTGTCTTGTCCGTATCGATAAGCTCTCGGAAAACGTACCCAGATACGTACGAAATGAACGCAGAAGATGTAAGAAAGGCTGCGTCTTTAACGTAGAGCATAAATGGACCTTTAGAGAGATGCATTTATGCTTAATGTCTAAAAAAGTGTTCCTAGTGTCCTGTCGCATCTGCATTTTATCTGTTTGTGTTCATGTTTGTATTTCCCCATTTGAGGTATCACAACATGTCTTTTTTATGTTACTGACAATTAAAATTCCGGTTTCATATTTGCACAAGTAATTTCAGATTAAACCCTAATTCAGAAGCAAAAAAGAAGGGTTGTTCTTCCAGCTCCAATTTTCCAGTTTGTTGGGAATAAATTGAAAAGAGAGCTGAGCGGTGGTAGCCTCCACGGCTGAACAGACAAAGATAAGAGTGCAACCCAGAAACCTAAGTAAACCTAATTAACAGAAAATCAAAAGAAAATGACCTCTGAACAGGTGTTCAGTTTGACAGGTCATCTCTCAGCAGGACAGCTCACAAACAACAACACGGTCGCTGCTTATCACAAGTGATTTTAGTGATGGAAATGGTGTCAGACAGTGGCTACAAGTACTAAGGCATGTACGTGAATACATTGGAGGCCTGATGTATATTTGTATATTTAACGTTACACACCATGTGAATCTCTGCATGGCCGACATTTGTGACTGCTGTTAAAAGTGCGTTGTCATGTTTATATGATGTCTCTTTGACTTTAATGGAGCATCCCATTGGAATGACTTTTTGTAATGACACTAATAATTTTTCCAGGTCTTTGTATATTGCAAGACTGATTTCCGCTCATCATGTAGGCGCCCCCCCACCCCCCACTCTGTAAAACTGATAGAACTGTAATGATGCACTTACAATTTTAGTGTTGCATGTCAGCTTAGAATAATAGTGTAATTTTCAATGAGGTACTCTAAGATACTGTAATAACCTTTTTTTCTCTCCATTATTTGATTAAGATAAATGAAGTCATTGATGTCCAGAATTAACCCAACGCTGCAATATTTGCCAGTGGTTTTACAGTACTCTAAGCTGTATATTGGAATTGTCCATCTTTTGTCAATATAACACGTGGTAAATGAGGCTCAGGTCAAACAGGGTTTGGTGTTTGACTTGTATTTTCCATTCTCATGATTGTTTCCCTTGAACAGGATATTGAACAGGGGTTTTTTAGTGTTTACATTTTAACAAGTCACATTTTCCATATTTATTAGATATGCCTATCATCTAGTGAAAAAAAAGAAGCTTATAAAAAATGAGTGTGACTGACACTGCAGAGATCACACAGTAATCTCATGGCTCTTCAGACCAATGCTAACAATGTCACAAAGTGACACTCTCATTCTTTGCTGGTCTGCCAAAACTGAAGCAGCGAGGTGGCCACTGATACAAACGCTGAGATCTCCCCGATTCTCCCAGAGGCCGTGAGACAGAGAACTAGACATATACTGATTGGAAGGAGAGTTTGAAGGAGAGGATGATTTTGAGCAGTGCCATCCTCAATCACACCACCTATTACTCACACTGTCTGCACCACGGCAGGCGACGAGTCGTGTACTTCCTGAACAAACTGTAACAGAAATATTCGGCGTCGAATGACGGATCAGACAGTTAGGAAAGTTGAATGGTCTTCAGGCCATTCACATACCTTTTACCGCTCGAAGTGACCTGTAAAAAGTCAATACAAAGGCAGCATTATGTCGATGATTCTGGAGATGAAAGACTGTGAGTCTGTACTGCTGTTTAACTTGATTCCATTAGAGGGCGCTGTATAAATATAGATTGGACTAGAGGCCTCTAGTTCAGTCTTATGCTTCGTCTCAAATCACGTTCTTCCGGTATTATACTCCCATGTAGTATGCTACATATTATTAAACATACATATTACTTGTGTAGTGTGTGTATTTCGATAATGTAGTGTTGTCTCCAATCGGACACTGCCACAGTGGAATTACCGTAAATGGCGGAGGCAACATTTGACCCTGAATGTCTAATGTCAATTTAAAAAAATATCCGCCGGCTTTTTCGCTTGTCTGAGAATTAATGGTTTGATCTCGGTTTCATGCAAAATGGTACTTCGTAGCTACTTACATTTATACGCTGCGTTGTTGTGCTCCAGCGTAACCATCGCCTCTCTTGGCCGCCATTTTCATAATCTTGAAAAGTCTCGTACTCTTCGACATACTTAATAGTGTGAATGCACTTTTCCGCTAAAACTGGCCAGGTTAAGTACGGAAGTACGCAGTATTACTCACCTCAGGTGGCGTGGCTAAAGAAAAGTTGACTAAATGTTTTTTTAGCCTCGAGCGACAGGCCACAAAATGTGTTATCATGGGAAAGAGAAGAAAAAGTCTTGATCCAACTTAATTGCCACAAAGAGTATTTTTACAAAGTAGTCGGTCACCCGAGAATCTGCAACAAATCGACTCTTTTCGTGAGATGTGCTGACTAAGGACAGCCTGCACCATAATTCTGTCATAATTCGGCAACTAACTAACACTTTAGGCATGACATTTCAGAGAGTACGCTGGCTTGTGTGATGTTGTTAGTGCTATTTGTGCTTTTTAGTGAAAAGCTACAATGTAACTTTGAGCTGTTGGGCTGACTTGTGCCGGTGTGGTCTGGGTCCTGAGGTCGCCATGATCTGCAGCAAGCAGGTTGTAGGCAATTTATTGGAGAGAAATGGGTCTCAAAAGTTGAGTTTCATTTTTTTTTATGCTGTAAATTGAATGATTTCTTGCTGTCACAGTGTTTGGTTAAGGGAATGAGTCGATCCTCTTCATTTTGTCTATTATTGGAGCTTTATTTCTAATTTCCACTGTAATATTCCATGAAAGAAGCTATTGAGGTCACGGTTAATTTAGCATAATCCACGTCTCTACAGCATTAATTCCATATCTATATCAACAGATTAATTCCATGCATAGTTTTCTTTTGCTCTGACTTTTTTTCTTTTTGACATAAATAGTCTTAGAACTGGTTCTTTTTTTTTTTTTTTACCATTCAGAGTTTGACAGTCTGAACATGTCTATTTGTCTGTTGTGAACTCTAATTGTCTGAGCTGCTGCAAAAGCCAGTAATTTACCCTCTCTAAGGGGAAATTGCAGGGCTTTTTTTTTTTTTGCTTGCCACTGACGTCAGAGCGATATGATTCCTTTGACGTCAGAGCGTGGGCTCTGGGCGTCATTTTTGAGTGTTGTCTGAGTAGGTTGAAAGCAGCAGCCCCTGTGGTGGTGCCTAATACAGCTGCTGATAGTGCAGCTGCTCCTGTGTCCACACTGCTTCTTTCAAGGTCATGAAATCATTAACTTCTTCTTCACATGCTCATTGTAGCACCATGAACTCTATGATCTCAAATTTTCCATTCATTTAAAGCTGAATTGGTTTTAGGGTAATTACTGCAGCCTAAGTCTCAAACGAGTATGATATTTACCATATAACAAGACAAAGGGAGAACAATATCTTGAGATAATGCACAAACCTGATTTAAAAAAAAGAAGAAGTTGTGATGCTTTGTAAAACCTAAGTAGAACTGATTTGTATAATTTGCTAATCATTTTGTGAATAGTACAAAGACAATGTATCAAATGTTTTGCTTCAATGTCTTCATTGATTTTTTGTAAAGATATGCTCATTCTGAATGAAATGAAATGAAAATTTTACATGCATCCCTGGTTATTAACATGCAATCTATCATTTCTTACGATCTAAAAATCCATGCTTGACTTAAATTGTGGATTAAAAAAAAAGACTTTTCTTGCTGTATCAAGCAGTAAACGAGTTGTAACGTGACGTGTTCACTGCCACGTCGATTCTGGAAACAATACAGACAAATTGTGCACATCTTACAACAGTGTGGCTTTGTACTAAAATAGTGTGGGTGTTATACTGTCCAGACCTGCCTCCCATTGCAAACGTGTGGCGCTTAATGAGGCACAAAACACGACAACAGAAACCTTGGATTGTTGATGACAAAAAACTGATGAGTTTGGCAAACTTAACGCTCTTTGGAATGTAAAAAACCAAAAAATCAAATAAAGCAGGACATAGCTGCTACAGTAGCCAAAACTAAGTCTCACAAATGGTCAATTAAGTGGACTGTATGTATCATAGTCACACATTAATGAAAACAAATACCCAATCTAACACACATTTCAGCATAACAAACCAAACTGTGCGCTGTACATTTTGTAATCAACTCTTTTATTCCTGTGCAATGTTGCTCAAAGAGGTGGTGTGTGCTGCTGTTGTGTTTCCCCATGACATTCAACAATTGTACGATGAGACAAGCTTTGTAAGATGTAAAAGAAAAGGCATAGACACCGATTTCTCCGGCCCCAGTAATCCATTTTGTGTGTTGAGGTAAGCGCTGTGATTGCACATTAAGAACTGGCTTTCTATCCACATTCATATTCATAAACGCCTGCATTTCATCAAAAAGCAACAAGTCCAGGTCTGTTTCCCGAGGATAGATAAGTAATTGTGAGGAATATGGCCCCTCTGGGAAATCTAGGAAATCACTAGCTAAAGATGAGGTAGATGAGGGTCCATGAGTACATAAAAAAAAAGTAAAAATGTCAAAATTAATTTAATTCATCACACAGTAGCTTCTGTTAAGCATTATAATGCATCCTAGACTTCTTGATATTTAATAAAATCAGACTGTTTGTTCTGATGCTCTCCTAGTTTCTGGTTAATAACAGCCTCGCCTCTGTTTTTCTTTCTGTGTCTCTTCTCAGATGGGATCAGTGTGACAGGCCTGCCAATCTCCAGTCCGCTTCGGCAAGTCCTCAAACCCAGGTCCGAGACCAAGACTGTCAGCAGCGAGTCCGGCAAGGCAGAGTACAGCCACGTTAAGGTGAATACATAGTTACAGCTGTGGTTTTGAGCAGTCCTGGATCAAGTTAGTTTCACCCTGGTGCACCTTTTTTTTTGTTTTTTTTGGGCCGATAATGAATATCTCAAATTGGGATATTTACCCCTCCACATGCTGAGCACACTGTGCACAGTGTGTGTATGTGTTTGCAAAAGTTGAAGTAAAACTACAGCATCACTCACCACCACCCCACAAGCTTTTGTTATACACCTCTAGAAAGCACACTTTGGTTGGTGCCTCACCCTTGGCTGCAGATGCACTCTTGCTCTTTGAGTCAGCGCTCAGAGCTCCAGCACAGGTACAAAACTGAGATGGAACTGTTTGCAGGGTTTTTGAGCGAAACTGCGAAGAGTCCAAAGGGGATAGATTGTGTGGCGAGGAAGAGAAAGAGTGAGAGATGGAAACAGGCGGAATGAGAATGCACTAGACTGAGCAGATCAGCAGCGGACAAGGTTGAGGACTTGTGGAAGTCAGAGGGCTGGAAACGAGCGGGTTGATAGAATTCTCCTGCTGAGGGTCACCTGTTGCTCAGCAGCTGGCTGACCCTGCAGGTGTAGTGGCTGCACTGCCTTACCTCTAAAAAGCAAAAGATACGTTCTCTCTGCTCTTTGAATCATTAGGAGAAAAAAAAAGCTATTCTGATATCCAACTTTTAGATGTGGTGGTAAAAGAAAGTAAACTTTTCTGTCCGTCTTTAGAAAAGTTGTGTCAAGATGATGACTAATGATAGAGAAAATACACGAGGATGATGTGTAGAGTAAAAAGTACCATCTTTATGTATTTATTTCATATTATAATATATGCTAAATAAAATGTGACCAAAATAATCAGATGGTAAATTTTGTTTTTAAACCCTCTTTTCAAAATAAAAATAAAACAAAAATTCTACTGAGTCTAAATAGATTACTACTAATGGCGTTTATTAAAATGAATAGAGGAAATACAATGGGCTCTTAACAATTCAGAGTTTCACTATAGCCACATTGCACGTGTTCTCTTTAAAAACTTGTGGTTTAAGAGTAATAATATTGATTATTTGTTGGTGATTACAAAACAGCTCTTGACCGAAATCTGAAAAGCTCTCTTGGCCTTTTGGCATGCACTTTTAATGATGCTCCCTCTTCAGCATTCACTCCACTCCCCATGTACTGTCAAGTCAAGTCATGCAAGGTCAAGGTTCAAGGTAGAATGTGTTGTCAGTTTTCACTGTATAGATAGAAACGGCCCCCAATTACTGATGATAACATCATCGGTAATTGCAAGGAGTGCCTTGTCGTATGATTTCTAATTAGATTTCTAAATGTTTATTACTGATGAATATCAGAGTTTTTTAAATTCCACTAATTGCGTCAGTGTTTGTAATGGATGTATTGAATAAAATATGAGTTCACTGATACACTGATCACAAATTCTCCTCATGATGCACTGCAGCTAAAACGAACAATACGTCCCCTTTGGGTTTGTTGCACGACTTCTGAAAAATCCAATACCTGTGCACTAAGGAGGAAAAAAGAAGCAGCCATTGTTAAAGGCAAGCAGGGCATTTTAATCAGTGTTAAGCCGTATTAGAGGCCGGGTTTGACTAGCAGCTCTGAGTTTCATTACAAGTCTGTTAAAGCAGGCTGTGAGGACGCTCCCTTCTCTCTCTTTTTGTAGCGTCATTGCTGGACATATATACAGGAGACACCAGGGTGATTCATTTCACTGTGTGCTCAACCAAAGCCTTTTCACTCATTTGCCAGAATACTCTGGTAAATTTATTCTGGGTTTCCAGCTGCGTGACTCATTTTTGTTATAGCCTGTATCATTTTCAGCAGTTCGACTCAAACCCACTGCACCCCAACAAGCACTTGACGTATGCTGACGCACACAGAGTGTACAGGTGCAATACTGATCGACTTAGATCCGAGCAAAGGTATGTGTGGAAATAAGTTTGAAGTTATATTTAAAAGGTGTATGAGAGAGAATCTTCAGACTATTGCTACATGGATTTTCATTTTTGGTACAGTTGTTGATATAGACTATATTGGTTTAAATGATCCCTGCTGGGTTACTTTGCCTGATTAGTGTCATTTCATTCAGGCTGTTGTCAAAGCTGTCATTTAAACTCTGGTGTCAACTGAATAACCAGACCGAGGTCAGGTTAAAAGAACCGATAATGCAGGATGGCAGCAACCAGAGGGTGTCTAATCGAGTTACCTGTCACCCGTTTACACCTCTTTGTTTGTTTGTTAAAAACCAGTTTGAACATGAACCAAACTGGAACTAAAAGGCAACATTGTATAAATTTACTCCCCTCTGTTTCGAACCCAACTAAACCGTAAACAGGGAGTGAGAGAGCGTGGAAGTCGGCGTGGGAGTGTGGTGTGTTGCATGTCAGACCCGGGCCTGAACTTCGAACACATTCTTAATGCCATCTCGACAACTATATCGTCGTCAAACTAAGATTCTCCGCTTACGCCTTTCAGTATCAAGTCTTTGAAAGCCACAAGCCGAAACGCGTTGGTCTGACAATGAAGTTTTTCTTGATCTTAGACCTTTTCCCCTTCGCCATGCACCTTGGAAGTTGGTGAACTTTCGCAATTATTATTATTATTAATGTTGTGAAACAGTTGAAGTTTAGTTACGTTTAGGCATTAAAAAACGGCTTTATAGGTTTTGGAAAAAGACCATGCTTTGAGATAGAACAAAGACTTGTATAACTAACATATGTATGTGTCACACTTTATATATAAGTTGAAATCAGAGCAACTTTAGCATATGATCACACTCGGGACTCAAACCGTGATCTCCTGCAGGAAAGTCCTATGCTTCACCTTTACGACCACTGGGGCCGCTCCTCAACTCATACTCGTAGACTCCTACACCACAAGGACACCTCCAGAAATGATGCTAGAGCTATAAATAACAGTGTCTGACTCACAAGCATAGACCCACTGACCAGGCTGCTGTATCGGTAATGGAAATGAGAACAGGGTGGGAAGTTGCATCTGTCACACTGTCACCATTACCTAGCCTCAACCCTACCAGTTGTCATGCATGAACATGGTGGAAATCAAGAATATTAAAAACGTAGACATTGGCCATAAAAAAAAAGTCAGCACTGAACACAATCTGCATTTTAACATCGTCCTTCAAAGTCAGTGTTTTTGCCTAGTGATATGGTTGTTCCTCTCTTCGATAATTCTCCTCTATCTTGCCGAGCTGCGTTTCTTTCTGTGACGCTAGACAACCCAGCGATTCACATTCACGCCAAATGCAAAAGAAGAAAAACTTTTTTCACAATGAGTAACCCCCAGAATCTTAAGACAGTTCTCTAATAAGCCAATTTTTGAGTTCTCTTATACCGCTGCCTTTCTAAACTACTTCCCCGGATATGTTAGCGTGCCTTTTTAACCGGCATACTGCTATAGTGTTCTATGGAATTGAATTTATGAATTTCTGTGCGTATGATAGAATGAGAGAGAATTTATATTAGCAGCTAATAACGGTTTTTGGCCGGGAGGATGGATGGACAGATGCACAAGGGAATTGAAAAACCTTCTAGCCAAACTGGCTGGCTGAAGCCCCGAATATCTAAATCTTTCATGGGCCAATTAAGTGTGAATTTGTCCGTTTTTGTCTCCTCAACCCAGATTTGGCCATTATTCTTGCTTATAGGTTTGAGGTTCTACATACTTTATCCCCATTGTTTGTTTTTTTAATATCTGTAGTTACATATGCACTGTTTTGGAACTGGCGTTCTGTGCCATGCATACTTGAGTTTGCAGACTATAAGTTTGTGCAATCAATCATGACTGATCTGTCGCCAACACCGGAGGAGTCATGTCTATCTTACTGACCTTTCATCGCTCAATCTTAGCACCCATTTTCCTATCCTCCCACCGAATTGCAAATGCCTTTGGGCTACAAAAATGTGTATGCTGTCAAGGTGGGATGGATCCACCTCAAGTGAAGCAGGTCTGGGGGTTCAGACGTGTTGGTTTTGCCGATTACTTACACATTTTCAATGACTCATCCCCCTAGGAGAGTGAGGGCATTTCCACAGCTTGGTTTCGTTGACACTGTCAATTACTCCTCTGACCCCATCACTGCAGCTTTATGTCTTATTCCACCTGCTTGTCCTCAGTGGGAGCACAGTAGCTCTTCAAGCCCTGCTATATGGGTTCCCTGTGTCTGCAAAGTGTCGTGCTTTTTTGTTACATCTGCAAAGGTACAGATGTGATTTTTTTTCCCCACCATTGTGGTATCTGTGCAGGTGAACGCAACAGCAACTCCTGCAATGTTTTGTGACCCACCCAACTCCATTTACTGGGGATGAGGGAGTTGAGTGAAAGAATATATGAGCAGAGAAAAGAGGGGGATGCAGTAATCTCCGCCCTTGTCATTAGCCACGAGTCTCTGCAATGCTGGCCAGTGTGTAGTCCTGCTCATTCACTGAGCATCCAGAGATCCACGGTATGATACTAAAAATAGACAGGTCCAACAGACACACCATCTTATTCATAATACCATTTTATTGCAACTTAGAGAGTGTTGTTAGAAGTAGGGATGCACTGATAAAATTATCAATAATTTCACTCTTTTGTATTCCAAAAAAGAAGTTCATGACCTGTAGTTCATGGACACTTGAAGGCAAGAATGGCTAAGATGTAGTGAGCAAAGATGGATGATTTAATATTCTATAGATCTGTTGAGATTTTGTCTTCCTCTGAAAGGGTTAAAACATCCACACCAACAACATGTTCGGCTCTCTAGTTGCACTTTGTGGCTCTTTTTACCCCTCTCTGTATTTATTGGAGGATCACGAACCATCTTTAAACATGCATACCAACACCCGCTGTATTGTTGTGTTGATGCTGCTCCTCTAACATTAATTAAAGAAGTTTAGTTGGCTTTGAATTATTAGCTCCATTTATCGGATATAGTGTCATTATCTGCCCACGAACAATATACATTTTGCATCATCGGGCCTGTAATTTATCTGTCAGATATATATAATGCAGCCCTATTTAAAGTATGAGTTCTTGTGACGCTGGAGAACAATTAGTCTGAGGGAGAGGAGGCTGTTCCTGGGTGTCCTCCTACCAGCATCAGGAGGTTTTAGAGTGCATCCACTTTATATCATCAACTTGATGATGTTTCATAATTTTATGTTATTTAAAATATCGAACAAGTGAACACCTGCAGAAACTGACCCAGGATCTGATGCTCTGTGGTTATAGATGTGCAAAGCAAAATGTATGACTCATTATCAGCTTATGAAATTCATTTGTTCGTGACTATCTTAGCAAAAAGGCATTATTTGATCCATGTGTTAATTTAAAGATATTGAAAAGTTTGGCTTTAAATAAACCATCATAAATCAACATCCCTGGTTTCCGGGTTAATTTCAGGCGTCACAGTGATGATTTTAGCAACTCCCCTCTTGAAAGTGTATTTAAGAAGGATTCTGCCTTACTATTTTGTTCACATGGTAAAAACCAAGACAAACAAGACAAAAACAATTTCAATTTCATGATATGAAAAAGGCTTTATTTGTTTGTTTGTTTTACACTTCATAAAAGCCAATATAAGCATTTTTTCTTTCTTTTTTTTAATATTGAAGAGAGTGTCTGTGCTTGTGTGCAGTGAGAAAGAACCTGGCCCCCAGACAAGACATGCTGCCACACACACACACACACACACACACACACACACACACACACACACACACACACACACACACACACACACACACACACTCTCACTCATACACTCACACAAGCACACACACATTCAAACAAGGTACAATGCAGTGGGGTGTAGTTGGGGTGGGTTTTAGGGGTGGGCAGAGCATCTTCAGGGCTAATCAAATCCAGTGGAGACAGAGGCAGTCGGCTGCCTGCCTGCCCACCTGCCCGCCAGCCATCCAGCCATCCAGCCATCCAGCCACCCAGCCATCCAGCCTGCCAGCTATTTTTAGAATCCCAGCCCTGCTGATGGCAGTTCAGCTCTCTTCACGGATAAAGATCCCAGCTCGTGATACAGATATTTATAACTGCCACAGCTGTCTGCCCAAGTGTGAAACTCCAGCAGAACAACCAAATGATTTTCTTTATGTGGCTCATGATTCAGACTGCTCGCTCTTTTCCACCTCTGTTCGTTTCTTCAGCACCATCTTTATGTTCAGTTTTATAGCATTTTAAATGAGTATTGAATCTTCTTTGATTAGCTGGAAGAACAAAGTGGTCCAGGTTATTTTCAATGACTCCACACGGGTCCCATTCATCTTTCATATAATATTTAGACTTTATTTTTCTGCTATTTAAGGTAGAGTATATTTACCTGCAAATTTGTGCAGTGATTATAATTTGCATATAGTGTTTTTGCATGGAATATAGTGTGCACAATTACAGTGCAGAGGGATATCTATTCTTCTTTTTGTGGGTTTATGCATCATTTCTGCAGACACGTCTATTCAGCATTGCACGTAGATTTCACTACATTGCTTACATAGCAAATACCCATAATAGCTTTGTATTTTGCATTAATTTTAATTTTAATTTTGTTTTTAATTTTTCTTTTCAGATCAGTTTTGATTCATTTAGCTGTCAGAGTGGGTTTCAGTTTAGTTTTCATTGTCTAAAAATGTTCTAATTTAGTAATTTTTTCCAATTGTTCTAAAATTGAACTAATTTACTTTTCATTAGTTCTAGTATTATCATATTATTTTTTTAAAATATGAGTTTCTTTGTCAGGGGTAAGATTTACAGAGTTCAGTATAGGGATTATAATACAAGCGCTTGATGAAGGCAGTTGACTGACTTTTCATGTAGACATCTGCTAAATACATAACAGTTCACTAACTTCACATCTCTCAAAATAGAGCTGCCAATAATTAGAGTTGGTTTCTCTGAGTGTGTCACTGAGTGGGCAGAAAGTGTTAAAACCTCAGTTTGTGGTTAACCGTGGCCTTTTGCCGATATGCTTTCCTCTGCCTTCCTGGTTTTAGTCCGTCACCTCCTTTTCCACCTTGGTTGGACTTCTCTAACCATAGCAGCTAATGATTCAGTTCCATGGAGTGCATCCGAGTTTCCAGTTCACTAAAGCCTCTCCTCCACGTCAAAGAAACTACATTTATTACATGTACTAGTATCACTAAAGCAGGCAGAGGAGTAGCTGAACATTTGACACACAGAATAAGAGGAAAGGGTAGTAGAGTGAGAGGGAGACAGAGAAGCCATCGCTAACCGCTATTCTAATGTAATTAGTAGGACTGAATAAGGTGCAAACAACTCTGGGATTACCCAGAAAGGAGAGCTTTATGTGTGAAGAAATAGATGGGTATAGATGTAAGAGTCATTCCCACTGAGATGAAAATCTTTTACTACTGCAAACAGGTATCTTAGGGAATATTTGGATTTTTAAAAAAATGTCTAATAGAAACTGTTTATTTGGGGCCACGGAAGAAAATCACCAAATCTTTCAAAACTAAAGTGATGTCAACGATGTTGGTGTTTTTCGTCATTTTTCGTCATAGTTTTGGTTAACGAAATTAAAGCAATGACCTCCAGCTATCACATTAGAGTTCATAAACTTCACACCATCCAGACATTGGGTGGGAAAGATATGTTGAGTCTCGTTGGTTTGTTTGGTTGACTATCGACGCTAAAAGCTCACTCTGGCTCTAAGCAAGTCAATAGAGTTTTATTGGTGTTTATTCAGATGTGACTCCAGAGGAATAGAAAGAGGGATGGGTGGGGATAAAAGCAATAATGCAGTCAACCTAATCAAGTCGGGGGTGGACAAATGGACCTATATATCCTATCCAGCCCCTCATATGGCGAGGTGCCACTATCAGTCAAACTGTATGTCTACTTTTATACTAGGTGAATGCAGTGAGAAGATGTAAGGAATGTGAGATAATTAAGACCAATCAACACAACACAAACAGAAAGGCAACAGACTCTGCGATGCCACAGTCGCCTGCTTTTTACCAACATCATTATTCTTTCAAAACATTGTAATATCTGAGTGCTCAGTTTTACCTGTCCGCGTTACACAGCCGTCACTGTTTGGCGTTTGAGGCTACAGCTGCAAATGACAGATGTGCCCCCCCGCTGCCGTCTCTTCTTCCCGCGTTTGTACGGATACGGCTGCCTGTTGCCTCCAGGCTTCAACAACGTGAAGCACACATCCCTCGTGCCTCGATGATATATGACAGGGGAAAGCATGAGTGAGGAGGAATAAGGAGATGAATGGGATTTGAAGTATGGGATGTGTCACCGAGGAGATGGTTCTCGTATGGAGACCCGCAGGGATTTTTAAAATATTTTTTCTTATGCAGCTTGTGTGCATGTCACATATACAGTCGGTACTTGTTGCATCCTCTCTCCCTACAGATGCTGCCTCTCTTCCTTGTCCTGAAGTACAGCAAGGCCTGCTGCCGGCTCTTTCATGTCACAAATAAGAGCTCAATAAGCTCAAATGTAATTACCTGCTTCGTTTTTGTCGTTACACTCATGATTGTACAGTGTATAATTCACTCTACTCCTCCAAATGTTGACCTATATGTGATTTACTTGTGAGGCTTTTATTTTTACTTTTGATTAATTGCCTTACGCTTAGCATTTCCTGTCGGAACCGTCTGCTGGATGTCAGTAACTCTTCAAATTAATCCTTCTAGTTTTACTCTCGTATTTGCTCTTGCAGTAAACATTAGCTTTGTCCTTGGCGTTAGCATCCCAATTTATTGCAGATTTTTAGACTGCGACAGACAATGGCCTATCATCCTGGCTGAGTCAGCATGAGTCTCCTTATTTTGGACCCCCTGCATCCTGGATGTACTCGTATAGAAGAGATAGAGATAGAGAATACTGATTCAGATGCATGTTGTCCTCGACGACTTGCCCCGTCAATGCTAATGCCGTGACATGGCACCGCAGGCCGCCCATCTCTTACTGATGCCCAAATGATCCAGTTCATTACGACCATAACCCCAGGGAGGACTGAGTTTTGAATTCCTCTTGCTAATTACTGCTCATGTAAAATACACAACTCTGTCTGCTCCCAGGCATTTTTGTTATGAGCCGCAGCAAGCCGAGACCGGTTTAGCTCGGGGTTCCATGAATTCATTGAGATCTCTTCAGAGGGCGTCCTCGTTCGAAGAAAGGACTGACATGTAAATTCGGACTTTGTTGTAATCATTTTATTTATTTTATCGTCTCATACTCAAATATACGGTGAGGCAGAAGTTGTCAAAGAAATTAGATTTTCTAGAATCAGGGTGTATTAACAAAATCTCAAGTCTTCATATTGGAAGCAAGCAAAGTGGCCTCAGTGAGATCTGCTCTGATCAAGTAAATGAACCTTAGTGTAAAATCCAGCCCCGCCCCCCCCCCCCGACATCGTGATAATGCTCAGTCTGTTGGCTTCCCTCTCGAGTGTGTATGTATGTGTGTGTGTGTCTGTCTGGAATCACTGGTGTGTGCGAGCCCAGCGGGTAAAATTAGAAGAGAATCAAGCATTTCATCATGCTCACTGGACTTGAATCCATGTGTGAAATCCAGCTAGCCAGGCCAAGTGTGGAGCCATATGCTGCGGCATTTGATGACTGAACCGGCGTCGATCAGATCACCTTCAGCTGCGCTACAATCGCCCTGAACAGGATGTTTATATACCATCCAGCACACCTGCTTTTTCATTTGACAGGTCATTGTTGGGGTTTTTTGTGTGTGTGTGTGTGCATGTTGGCGTTAATGTCTGCTCATGTATCGCCATGCAATTTATCATCTTTTCATGCTTTGGGGCTTCCTGCTTTTAGCTCTGCTCGTCCCATCTTTGAAGCTGACTCCACTTCTCCATGGTTGACTGGCTGTTGCTATACTCTAAGGACAGTCGTGGGGGATGTTAGTCTTCTCCCGATAGTCGCTCCAGCTGGTACAGTAAATGGTGTGACACCTACACAGGACTCGCGGTTTGCGTAAAAGAGCTGCTATTTCATGTCTGAGGCGTTCGTCGGTCCTGCTTGCCTCTGATCACACAGGAACAGAGGAAAGTGTTCTTGCAGTAGCCGGTCGTCTCGTCATCCCGGACAGATGCCACTCTGCCTTGACAAAATTTAGTGCTGCTGTTTGTCCATCCACTTTCCTTCCGCTTCGTGACTCACTGCGTGTAATCAGATTGAACCATATATAAGTGAATTAGTCAACACTAAGGAAAGAAATTGAATTACTCTGGAAGAAATTGTTCTTTTATCGTGAGAATTCACAGGATGTACTTTAATGCATGAAGCAGACACACCTGGGTTTCCATTTTATGTGTCCTGACCCTCCTCAACCAAACACTATAAACATATATTAAGTAAATCTGTCAGTTTTTTCTGCTGTACATCACGGATATTGCATAACTGGTCAAAATAACACATATGGATGAGACAGCTGAGTAGATCCATCCAGGGTTCGGCTGGAAGGTGAGGGTCACATGACTTGCTTACACTTCAGTAGGAAACCATTATTAGATATCCATCCATCCATCCATCCATCCATCATTCCATCCATCCATCCATCCATTTTCTGTATCCACCTATTCTGTGCAGGGTCACTAGGGGGCTGGAGCCAATTCATCACGGGGCCCCATTATTTATTTACACACAGCACTGAGTTGTTTCCTCTTCATATAATATTTCAGACATTCTTATTAACAGACCTGCTAAAGGTATTTTGCTGGGTGGCAAATATTTAATTGAGAAACTGTGCAGAATAGAGAATCATCTCCAGCCTGGTGTTGGTTGGGCTGTGGATCTATAATCAATCGAATCTAAAATCAAGTGAAACTTAAATATAGCAAATAACAAGAACAAAAATAAGAAAAAGGAGTAAAAAAAGAAATAATTAAATAATCTGTTGTCCGTGTCATTGAGTTAGTCTTTTATTCATAGCCATGGGTGATTTGGCCACGAGTGCAACATCTTGTAAAGAATTGGTTGTATATCTGGCGTCGGGAATTACTCCCTACAGGAAGTTTCTCCCGCTAATCTAATCTCCCGATTAGATTATGTATTCTCCTGTTACAGGTTAGAAGGTTTGAATATCAGAGATATCATAGAGAGAGAGAGAGAGATAACCAGAAATGCTATGTTACAGCCTCTCAGTCTCATATTTGGGCTGTTTTTCACACCCCCTCTCGCCGTCTGCTTTACTCTTTTCATCATCCTTTACAATAAAATATTTCCACACTGTTGACATTGCTCCTCCTCCACCTTCCTACTTAATGTCATGTTGACATAAAGTGGTATCGAGTGCCATTGTATCAAAGTCATTTTAAGAGTATGACTACAAGTACAGGAGCCCAGTGTCGGAGCGATTCGCAGTTCATCCCGTAGTTACAACAATTTTAAAAAGATTAATGGAATTTTTTTCTTTTCTTTTTTACTTTTTCTTTCTTTTCTTTCTTTACTCACTCCAGATTTAATCTTTTTTGTCAATCGTTTTGAACATTTGTGCCAACCGTTAGCAAAGCGTCTGTAATTTAATTTAAAGTGCTAATAGTCACTCTTATCAAAACGGCAACTTCTCATTCTTTTTACTGGCCTGCTTTTGAAATACAATGTACTCCTGTGAAACTCTAGATATGAATAACTAACGTAGTAAAATACTTCACTCTTGTATGTGTGGAACTGAATGGAGATTCTCTGCTTAAGACATGTACCACGAACAAGCCGTCTAGTATTGATAGATTACACAGTGGATATATAACCTGGGGATATGTGATGCCTAACGTTAGGATCTTTAAATCAAAGCTGAACATCAACTTAACAGAAGGGTTTTTTTTGTCTTGGTAATGTCGCCGCAGCCTCACATCCCACAGATAAGCTGTCTGGTGCAGCAAGTGTCACACGGCACTCTTCACATTTTCTGGGCAATATTTATACTCCCATCCACCTGCTGTGAATATTTGAGCTTGACATCTCATAACCCCCTTCGTCACAGTTTCCTCATAGCTGGGCAGGCTGCTCACCCACTCTTTAAAATGTCTCCCGTTCTACTGTAATTGCCACATCAGAGCCAAACCCAAACTGTGAGGGTGTGCAGAGTGTGACATTATAAATGCTGTGAGCAGAAATGCCAGGGCCATCATTAAGTGGACAGGCTTGGGGCTGTTCCAGATAGGCTTTTGGTTTCTTAGCTTTCTTTTTTTTATTATATATATATATATATATTTTTTTTTTAGCAGGCAAAGTTATTACACACTGCTATGCAAACGTCTTGGCTTCATTGAGTTCCTCTCCCTTAAAAAGACAAAACCAAAAACCGTTTCCCTGTCAGCTGGGTCAGTTATTTTGGTCTGCGTGCAGCCTAATTGTTACTGAGCTGTTTCAGATGCTCTAACCCTCATCAGCTACATGGACTTGTTCACAGCACCCTCGCTCCTCATCATCAAGTGATTATGGCTAAGTTATTGCGCAACATGGGACTGGTAGAGACCATGTTCGCTCTTATCAGTCACCCTACCCTCTTCTCTCATGAATTGCCGATTGCCAACAAGCACAAGCAGAAATGAGATAATGTCAAGTTGTCTCAAGGCCACAAACACAATGAATGCGATGAATGTGCCCCTCCTTAGAATTTAAAACGCAGACTGACGGACCTAAAAGAAGCTTGAGTGTATTGCATCAAGTTTAAATCTTTTTAGAGGCCGTCACAAAAAAACTCCAGTGAGCAGGACTATGGGAAAAATACTGCAGTGCTTATATGTGCAGACAACCTGAAGTCCCACTCAGTACTTGATTCTTTTTCCACTTCCTCAGTAAGATATAAAGCCATCTTCATGATGCTCTTTAAATTCTCACTATATCTCCTGAAGTTGGAACCCCGGGGCGCCCAACTGATTGGCTCTGTGATTGACAGCCAGGTGTACATTTGAGAGGCAGTCCAATGGACGTATATATACAGAACGCCCTCAAGCCATTTCTCAGTTTCCTGCCCAAGTTGAGGCCACCAGACGACTAAATAGCTCTCTGATGGCTCACTTCCCCGCCACAAGGCAGACGCAACCTAAGCAGGGGTCAAGCCTCATTTTAAGGACAATTAGGCACACAGACTTTCATTTCATTACATCATCAAAATACACTGAGGCCCTCTGTCTATGTGCAATTCAACCACTTAACCCAGTTATGAAGGGAAAATATCCTCAAAATAAAAAACCCCACCTGGGATCCATGTGCTGATAATAAAACAGAGAACGAGTTTCGTCAGTGGAACATTTTTTTTTCCCCTTCAAATTAAGGTTCGCAAAATAAATGTTTTTGAAACAGAGAGACGTCGACATTGTAAGTGTGCCTCCCCTAAACTGGGGCTTTACGCCATTTCCAATTTGGCCGTCTGCAGGAAGATAATGATGTTTCACACCAGCGCTTTTTACTGTGGCTTCTGCCGAGACTGTGAAAACGCCGTGGTAAAATAAAAGTCTATTTTTTTGTGTGTGTGTTTATTACCATTAGTTGTGTGTTAGTTTCCTTTGTCTATATTTGTCAGAAAGTAAAGAGTATAGTAGAGAGAGATTACAAGCATTTGTTGTTATTTTTGTCTGTTTTTATTTAAAGCTACAGTTCCACGATACATAGAAGAAAATGTCTATGTATCTTGTATGATTAATATTAGAGACGCTTGTCATTAAGGGGTTGAATAATTTTCAGAATGCAGTAGTCCATAAAAGTGGCATTTTTAGTTATAGTTGGGAAAAATACACTTATAATGTCTGTTGTATTGACCTATTTAAACTTTTGTCGCCAATAAGCCAACCCAAAACCAACCAAATATACAATGGGGGTTGAATAATTTAGTATCCATCAGTATGCGGGAGGTGAAATGCAGGCCAATTGTGAGCCGATGGCCATCTTGAGATGCACCAGTAGTCCTTGTCATAAAGAGTCTTTTTGATCCTAACTGTTCATCACAGATTATTTTCCAACAGTGTACAGAAAAATAACAACACAGGAGACATAAATTACTTTTTAATTCCTTCATGGTATTCCTGACCCACTCCAGTGGACATTGCTTAGCCCCTTCAAGCCTTTATGCTAAGCTAAGCTGAACTGTCAAGGAGTTGCCTCTCTATTAAATAAAACACTGATAAAATTTATATTGATCTTCTCAGGTAATTCTCACTATGGCAGCCCGTAAGTGAATTTCCCAAAATGTTATGTTCCTTGAAAACCCACCTCAGCAAGTCATGGCCCCCAGTGAAAACGAAGGCTAATCACTAAAACACATGAGCTTGTGCAATCTTGACAGCGCCCTGTCCCGACTCTAATGCTTTATCTCAGTATTCCTGTCCGGAGACTTGTGGTCATGCCATAATCTCTTCACCAGGATGTGTCAGGATCTTTATCTCTCTGCCAAACCTTCAAAGGGCCTTCAGCTTCCCTCTTCTTTATTTTCTTTCACCAACATGTGCAAGAGATAGAATACTGTGTGTGGTGTCAATAATTCACCCCTATTGTCAAATAAATGCCCTGTTTGTGTGGCTGGATCTGACGAACAGTCTTCTGATGCTTTGTTGTGACGCAGCAAAAAAAAAACAAATGCAGTGATGCCATTCAAGGTGGAAACCAGTGTAACACTGAGTCGGCTATCCGTGCCATGTCTGTTTAGCATCTTAATCCAGATTACGTCAGTGTTTGTAAAGGTAAAGCAAAGGCCAGTTTTGTGAGCTATGCAATAGGGTCATATTAATACATGATCTGCCATGTGATTATAAGATTAGAAAAAAACTACATGCACAAACAGATTCAAGGAGCTAAATTATAGATGAATATGAAGAGGATAATTCCACCGTCGCTTGCAGAAAGTGTGCAAAGATAAGTCATGTTTAGGTCAAATGTTGAGCAGGTGAATGCAAATTTTTGGCAAGAGAACATTCCGTGAGCAATGGGTTTGACCTTTTCGCACCTCTTTTGCATTGAGCTTTTGACCCGTAATGGGTGGAGGTTGAGCCGTGTTAAAGGATTGTCCTGTTTCTGGTGACCTGCATGGATGATACCAAGTGATTGATCACCAGGTGAAAAGGGGCTTGGAGCAGAATCAGCCATTATATTTGGCCCACAGCAAAGTATAGAGCAGTTTCATGGACTGCCAACCCATATCCTGACCCACATCTTTGCAAAGTGTTGCTCTTTACCAAGATTTGGTGCCAATAATCATCAAAAAATGACCTTTATACGTAGGTATGTTATGATTTCACAATGTATTCATGATAAATCTTTTGATCTAAAGCAGGTAATCATCTCGGCTTGTATTCTCTCACACTGCTAATCTCAAGGTTGAAGGCCTGACAGAGGCAGCATCTTGGACGTTATCTCTCTGATTAACATGCGAAGCCTTTTCATTCTCTTGAGAGTGTCAGGGTGAGCTTGTCTGCCCTTCAAGAGTCTTAAAATAGAAGATGTTTTCATTTGCACAGGTTATCAATTACCATTATCATGCACCCAAGTAACAAGAGAGAATGTCAAAGTGAGCAGGTTTTGGGTGCCGTTAGACCATCTGACCGGTGCTAACCTGCAGATTAACAGGGCTGTGTTATTTATGACGCTTGTATATTAGGATGATCTATTGTTGTAGATGTTGTCTTTCGATTGACATATTTGTAAAAGCCAAAGTCTTTGCTCCTACGGCCTTATTTGGGCTGGTACAATCAGTGGCTTATGGTGGCTAATGTTACCTAATGTGAGCACAATTTTGGCAATTATTGCTGCATAACAGATTTGACTGAGCCAGCTCCCTGTGTGCCACTGTTGTAATGCTGTTTGCTAAGTGTTTGACAGCATTTAGCGTTATCACATGATTTATCACAAAGCTAAATGATCTGGCTTTAAAGGATACCATCTGTCATATTTCATCAAATGAAAGAGTAAACACCAATGCCATGGCCTTCCATTTTCTATTGTCTTTCTATTTCCTGTTCGCTTCATGGTTACATGCTTCAAGACATTAAGTTACACATTAAGCAGCTAATGCTAATGTGAACGCCTTAATCAAATTATTACCTTAATCTGGACATTCTCACTAATTGCATTTTTTTTTGTTTGCATGGGAAGGTAATGCATGCGTGCAGTTCGGTCTGTTTGCTTAGGCTGTGTCTTGCTACTAGCCTACTCCTACCACTGTCAGCTCATTACAACAGGACCTATTTTTAGCCTAGTGTGATTGAAATAGGGTCCTGAGGGGGCTGTGAGCAGAGGGAGAGAGAGAGAGGAGTGAGCGGAGGAGCAGCTCTGGGTGAGGAAAGGGAGTCTGGGTGCACAGCAGCTGTGTGCCAGCGTAGCTGAGACAGTCACTGTTTTATCGAGAAGATCATGTTAAGGCCCTGAGCAGCAGCCACACGATCGCTTTCAACACGCATGCAGATGGATGCACTTGTTGTTTTTTGTCTTTTCATGGGGTTTGTTGATAATACACAAAAGGATAAAACAACACAGCCTTATCTTTAAGTAAAAAGGAGGAAAACAAGTGAAGACCAGAGTCTTTGCTCACGGTATCAGAGTGATTTCAGACAATCGATGCAAATGAGATTCATATTAGCTGTGCTGTTACTTTCAGCCTGAGTCTGTCTCTCGCTTGCATTTTGGGGCTGCTACTCTTCCTCTGCATTCAAAGACGACTGTTTAGCTTCCAGGTAAGACAAATAGTTGACAAAATGGTATTCAGAGAAGATCAGGATTTTAATTTAAGAGTTGTGAAATAATCCATGAAAATAGACATACTAATGATGTTAAGGTCAGTGTCATCACAACATCAGACATCAACATTTCCTCTCTGACGGCCAAGATGGGTCAAAGCCTGTCTTCTGTGCTCGGGGCAGGGCTCGCTTCCCTCCCCTCAGCAGCGAAGGAGCTATCAGCATCCTCACCACTGGCACCAGGTTCGGGTCGGGTGGCGGCAGGTGTTGGAAAAATGCAGATATTTTGGGCTGGTTTGCACTTTTCGGGGTCAACATTTGTCCATCTTTGGTCTTGGGGAAGTTTTGTATTGCATGTAACGTACCGACTTCATCCTCAACTCCTCAAGTGTTATGTCACCCAGCCTGTCTCCTCTACTTCGCTGTGTGTGTCTGTGTGTGAAGCATGGATAAGACATGCCCTTGGTAGGAACACCAGACCAGAGCAGAGCAGAGGAGAGTGAAGTCATTCATCAGGACAGCGAAACACATGAAAGGCGTTCATGCTCTGCTGAAATGAAGCGAGTGCACATATAAATGACGTAAAATGGTATCGGGAAACACTGATTAGGATTTATTCTCTGGGTACCATGAATTTCTGTACCAGTGTTCTGTTCAATTGACCCAATTTATGTTGAGATACTCTCTTTCAGTCAGGAAACCCACATCCATAGAACCATGCTGCTAACATGGCTACAATTAATAGCATTAAAATTTACAAGGGCAAGGAAATAAAGATTATACATACATATATACTTTATATATTAATGTGCTTGGGCTACAGTAGTAGTAATCCTTCTGTTTTCATCTCTCACGTGGGTCAGTGTGCTGCGCTTCTGTCATTAGGTTGTAATATAGCAGCCGTTTAGCCAGCAGGCTCACAAATCGTTCCACTTGCTGCTCTGCATGCCCACAACAGGGTGTAATAAAAAGAGAAAATAATCAAAAGCTGAAATTTGTTCTGGAAAAGCCTCATCTAGTGCCTTCATCTGCAATATGTGTAGAGATGACATCACCTGAATAGGAGTGCGTGAACTTGGATGCTCCTCTTTCCCCACTTTACCCTATTTCCTGAGTCAGCTACTGCTCCCTCACCAAACTGCCACTTTCAACTTCCCCCCATCCCCTCTTAAGTATTTCTGTGCCCTCTTTCCTTCCATTACACTGTGGAGCACAGCCAACAAATACCACCCACTGCAGCGAGCCGCCACCCCTCTCCTCTCATTCAGCTGTAGGATGAGACGTGTCCATTTTGAATCCTCTGATCGGAGCCACCGGTCACACCCTCCCCACCACCCCTCAGGCTATGCCAACCATTATACCTCAATTTCATTAAACAGCACAATAGCTATGCATCAGTGCATTTATTTTTTTTCTCACCGTAATGACTTCTGATGCATCAATCTTTAAGTCACACCGGTTTCACTGATGTAATGTCTGGACACAGCATGCTGGCTATGACCTCCGACCCCCGAATCACAGCCAGATGTTCCTATGAAAAACTGGCAGGGGCATTATCTTTTGGTTTTTGGCTGAATCAGCTTTTCAGTGCAGTGCACTGCCGAAGCAGCACAATCTAAATTTATATTCTTCTTTTGTCCTTTCGCAGAGTTTGGAAGCAGTGCTGAACTTCAAGTACTCGGGAGGAGCAGGCAAAGTGGAGGGCTACTACAGGGAGCTGTCGCTGGGAGTCCATGTTGACGTGGAGCCATCGGTTTTCTTCACCCGAGTCAGCACCCTTCCTGCAACCAGGTAACAGAGAAGTAACCAGCATTTTGCATGGGTGAATATGGTTTAAATGATTTTACGTCAGCTTAAAAGAAAAAGAAAAACTTTCAAGTCTACCCTAATACAAAATCCACATTTCATTATGAATGGAAAGTTGTGGGCTGCTCTAACCGATCCTGCTTTCCCTATTGGCCTCCTTCATTGAGTGTCTTTGGCAGAAGTGGTGTATAAGATCAACAGTCTTTGATTCTTGCAGAAGTGCATTGATGAAATCAGCCAAAGCCAATATGAGCCGTCAGCCAAATCAAGTGTGTGACGTCGTCCTGGCCGCCATGGAAGGTGTGCTTGTAGCCTTTTGTCCAGGTAGCAAACACAATTTAGGAAAATAACCACACAAACTCCTTTCTTACGGTGTCGCTGCTCTACAGAGTTATTGCTTCACTGCCAGTATGGACAAGTGAATTGTTTACAGCAGCCGATGACTCAACATACAGGCCCTGTCGGCGTTGGGTGAGATATTCATGCCTATTATTTGAAGTCCCCCCCTTAAAGGAGAGTAATCATTTTTAAAATATAGATGACAATATAAAGACCTTAAACATCCCATATATCCTGCAGCGACATTATGCAGCAAATCCCCTGCTCAGTATGTACAGTAAGTCTGCTGCTTTTCTTCAGGAACCAGATCCAGCCAGTCTAATTTAAATGTATTGATCCTTTGCTCACCAGCGATGGGTGCACTGAGAATAAACGCTCTTTTTTTTTTACTTTTGGTGAATCAACTTGCCAAAGTATAGAAGCGGTATTTGTTCCATGGTGACATCACAGTAATTACTTCTATTCAGCGTCTACGATCTGATGAACCTTTTTTTTCCTCTTATGCCGTTTTTTGTGTGTGTTTTTATTCGTTAATTAAACCCAGCCGTTGTCAGATAAGATAACGATATACTCGACCTCTGCTGGAGCACGAGAAAGGCCTGCAGGAAATCTCCTGCACAGTCACTCATGTCTCAATAACAGGTGATAAATCTCACTTCTAAAGCTTCATTTAAAAAAAAACCTCACATACAGCAGAAATGCAGCTTTTTTCCTCCTCTGCTAAGTAGTAGTAGTTGTAGCACCATCACTGTAACCACATTTATTTTCAGTGCCAGGTCAGATAGTAGCAGATGTGAATGGATATTAAATGGATACTGTTTTTTTTCCTCTTGCTCTCACATTCTCTCTCTCTCTCTCATGCACATACTAAAGCATTTACTATAGACACACACACACACACACACACACACACACGGACCCAGTGTCTCCGTCACTCCCCCCTTTTGATCTCCTCAGAACCCAAGTAAGGGGGAAGACAGATCGTAGCCATGTACTGTAATGACCACTTGAGGTGAAGTATTATCTTAGTAATATCATGCAGTATAAGCCATCCATCTTGCCTCAGCGCTGATACGTATGCATGCATAGATCTGCTGCTCTGGCTGCTATACCAACACCCCCCGTCACTCCAACCCTGCTCTTCTTTTACCTCTTTTGCACTCTTAGCGCTTTCTGCCTCATTACACCCCCCCAACCCCCGACATACAGCATCAAGTGGCTTTCACGCAAAACCTCACAATATTTGAGACTGTCTGCAGGTATTCTGAAGTAAAAAAAACAAAAACTATTTGTGTAGCTCAGCAATATCACATTTAGTGGCTTTTATACTGGGCCCACATCAGTGACCAGTGATCAATGATCTTAACCCAGGATGACCTAAAAACGTTTAAAAAAACGTGGAAAAAGTTACATAAAGACAAGCTTTAAGCCACAATCACTGTGTGTGTGTGTGTGTGTGTGTGTGTGTGTGTGCGTGCATTGGATGTTAATGTTGGCGTCATGACGAAATGACCTTGGTACTCAAACTGACACGAGCTCCTTCTTGGGATTGAATTATAATCTTTCACGTCCAATTTTCGGAATCTCACCTTCATCTATTATTTATGGGTAATTCCCTTTTATCGCTGGAGAGATAGACGTTAAACACACTTTGCTTGTTGAGAAAAAAAACTATTGGATTTCCTCTTGGCTGCGAGTTTTAAAGGGAATTTTTGAAGATGTATGAAATAATACGGCGACTTAATCTCCATTCCTCTTGTTGTGTTGCTCTTTCTCTCGCTTCCTCTCTCTCTATACCTTCCCTTTCTTTCTTTCCAAAGAAAGATCTACAGGTCGATCTATGATTCCATTTTTCTACCTCTCTCTTAAAAAAACCCAAAAAACATTACTTCACTGTTTGAAAGTAATTTTCCTTGTGCTCAGTTCCTAAAACATGCAGTAATACAAGAAGATGACACTCACAGAGGATGAATAAAGTCTCTGTGTAATGCCAACATTTCATTACTTCTTTTTCTCCCTCGTTCTCTTCCTTATCAATTCTTTTTTCCATCTCTCAAAATCTTGCAACACACAGCTTTTTCCATGCGTTCTGCTTCCTTTTACTTCTTACTACTTCTTTTTACCCTGACTCTTCTCTTTTCCTTTACCATTCTTCTTCTTCTTTGTTCCTAACATCCCTCTCTATCATCCTTTGTTCTCTCTCTCTCTGCAGCACCAACTTCCCAATCGTTCTGCAGTTTCCTCCTTTCTCACCTTACTTTCCTATTTTTCTTGCCTTATGTTTGCAGTATTCCTATTTAAAACGAATGCAGACGATACTCTGAATAGGATATTACTATATGGACAAAACGTTATTCGATTTTCTAACCCAAATAAATCCAAATTATTGAGAAACATATTTGACTTTAACAAACTAGAGCTGGGTAAAATGAACAGCTTGAAGTACAATCTCTGCTAAAATGTGTAGAAGATGGCCACAAGATTGCACCGCTGTATGGCAATTGAATTGTTTAAGAAACATTTGTGTAACTCCAACATCCTCTATTTCCATTGCTATTATATTTCTTCCATGAGATTTAAATTCCTTGTTTTCAAAAAACAAGAATAGACTTTAAAAATTTTTTTTTATCCATTTAAAAAAAATAATTTTTTAATCACTACTTTATTTTAAGGCCAATCACCCCGGTTCGTGTCACCCCACCCCCTTTAAGAGCACCGCTCTCCAAACTGTGAAATATTGCTTCTCCTATGGGAGGAAGCTTATATATTCTTGTAGGTGCAAAGTGCATCTACAGTGGGCAGATGGTCTCTTTTTAATCCATCCTTTACAAGTTGAATGCACTGATAATTCCCATCGTGACCCTGTTCATGATCTACAAATATCGGATTTTATTACAGTCGTGCCGCTTTGCAATTTCACCAATGCAGTTATACAAACAGAATGTATTTCCTGTATTATATAATGCGGTTTATCACACTACAGGTTGGTAGTTGAACATTTTTTTCTGCTGTAAATTAGCGTTCATGAACGAAAATGTTGATAAATGTGGGAACAGGTGCTTCAGAATGATTAGATTCATGTAAATAATTCATAAAATAGTGTCCCATTCTATAAAGGACTTCACTGCCCCCAGTACTCCTACAATACAGAATATAAGCAGCCAGCATGGTGTTTACAACAACACAGATGTTCGTTTTGATATTTAGTCACATCCTGGTGCTGGTTATGTAAAATTTAATCCACCTAATAAATAGGATTGATGTCTATAATCACACTTTGAAGCCGTGCCCGTCTCCAGTCGGATTGGACTCCGTCTGATTGTCTCTTTCCTCATATCACCCCGTCACTCTTTCAAACTCTATTTCTCTAAAACATCATGTCACACAACACCCCCACCCCCCCCTGCAGTGTAATGGAAGATATTATGAGATACATCAGTTACAATGTTCAGTAAAGGGTTATTTCAGGCCAAAAGTAATTTCGCTGATGGCAGGGTAAGTTAGCTGTCTGATGATGGCTGCAGTTGGCTAGCTGTGCTCTTGCTCCTTGAGTGAATCCCAGGATTAATGACAGGGACATGAATTTTAACGACACTAGAAATAAGACTTTAAAATTACCATCATAATCATAATTCTACTGTTTCTACCATTTCCTCAAATGCTTCCTTTTTTTCTCTGTCTCTCTTGTTTCTCAGTTAATCTGTCTGTTCTTTTTTTCTACATACAGTATTTCCTCCTTTCCGCCTCCCTGAATTTTTTTTTGTTGCTTATGGGACTTTTTTTCCTGGCATATATGGACAAACCTTATTTTCTGTCTTCTTCTCTTTTTTTTTTTCTCACCTTTGACCATATTGTAAGGTGACATATGTGTTAAAGAAAGTGACAGAGAGCCAAGAGCCAGGATGTGTGAAGTACTCAGTGATCCATACTTGACAGGGACTTCTTAAAATCCCATTTGCTCAGCATTGTTTTGCCGTGGGAAATGCATCGCTCTACTGGGGGAAATGAAGTGATTCTGTGGATCCCTGTTTATAAGATTGTCAGTAGTTCTCACACTGTGCAGCTCCTATATGAAGGAAACCCTCCAATGGTCTGCTGCCTGCAGTTTTTATTGGAACCACTTTCTATCGAAGAAAACATGTCCTGTTGACAGTTGTCCACAGTGTTTGTGGACTGAAATGTATCTTTAGAATCTTCTATATCTTTTAACGCCTTCCTGAAAAATATCATTTCATTGAGCGCCGTTGTTTTTCTGGTTGGAAGCTGAAATATCGCAGGCAGATATCTTAAAACTGAGATAGTTCAAACCGAATCATGTCTGCTCGGCTTAATACTGTGAAAGGAGAAAACAGTGGGTGACTATTCATGATTGGATTTTAATTCAGTATTTGACATGGTGCACATGCTGGCAAGCCAGCAGTTAGTTCTAAATAAATCCTTTAATGTGGATATCAAAGTAGAGTCAACTGTCCCTTATTGGCTCCAGTAGTTAAAAATAGCCCATCATTGGCAGTACTTGAAATCCAACCACGCTAATTAAGGCCATTACATTTTGTGAGCAGGGAAGATGTCACGTTTTTGTGTCAGTGTACGGCTGCAAAAATCAGTGCTTATTGATCGCAGATTTGCAGAATTGACTGAACTGTGGGCCCAGCTCCATTGATCTTTGCGTTTCTTTTTTTATACCTCCTCCCACAGTGTGTTGTTTCATTTTTACCACCCACCACCTCGCAATAACAATGCCCCCAGGCTCAACTGATGCCCAGCCAGTGTCACTGGCTTGATTTGCTCTGTATGGTTGATGTTGGAATACAAATGGTCACACTGTGGCCCTGGCATTGTCCCCCCCTTTTTGAAAAAATTTATTGCATTTTATTTTTGTGGCCTTGCCATAGAAATGTGTGCCACCAGCTTTAGAGAGTAGCTCCACTGCAACGGGCTTCCATTCAAATTCATCATGGCTCATTTGTGAGCGCAGCTCTCAGAAGAAGAATGTGACATTCATTAACTCACTTTCCTCTCTCCTTTGATACGCTACCAGCTGTACCTGAAACGATCTGTAATAAAGGTCCTCTTCTGTGTTCATGTTGATATTTACAGTCATCTACACATGGAGGGGTTTAGCATGAAAACAATCTCTGCACCACACATTTCCAGGGATATGACATGCAGCCAATGGCATTTTCATGCTTCATTAAATACACATAAAGGGACGAAGTATTGGTATTTCATTGATGGATGGTTTGTTCAATATGTGTCCACTTTGAAACAGTGGTGATGACTTTGCTCTTCTGCGCCTCACCCTGCTCTTAAATAGCAATTTAAACAGTCACAGACCGAAACAGAGACAAGTGGTTTGAAAACCTGTTGGCCCTTTTGAATAATTTATTTAGCTTAGATCTCGGTGCCTTGGCTAGCAGCTCAGCGGAATACTTATCGAAATGATTCAGTGTTGTGATTCAGTTACCTCTAGTTCAAGCGCATAATCTTCTTTTGTCTACAGACGTTCTGTAGCTGTCTCAGCAGCAACAATTCCTGAATTAAATCCACCACCTTTTAGTCTCAGAGTGTGGAAACTCTTATCATGAGGTCCAAATCCACGTTATACGTGCCTATATCCTCGGCTGTTTTTCTTCACTTTATCTCGGGTACTTAGTGCATGAGAAATGAGCCTGTGTTTCTTAACAGGGAGGTCTGATTGATTACCTCAGTTGAATGCCCCGGCCTATAAATCTTTACCACACCCCACTCAGCCCGTTAATCACATCTGCCGACATAGACAACGAGACAATTAAAGAAACATGGGTATGCCTTTAAAAAATATGCTCCTTTAATTGCCCCAGAAGTTTATTAGGGACTTGGGCAAGCTCAACTTAAGCTTTCATTAGCCAGGAGATTTAAGAGACTGGGTAAGGGGGGGTTGCTTTAGGCATGCAGCTCCTCACCATTCAGTGAAATCCTCTGCTTCTAGTTTATGTAGGAATTCCTCGTAGCCAATCAGAATTAATAATGTGTTCATTTAAACTACGATGTTAAGGTTGGTCAGGACCTTTTGCATTCTGATGCTTTCACTTAAATCTCCCTGACGTTATTGATTGCTGTTTTGCAGAAGACTCTTAATAGTATTGCTTGGCATGGCCTCAGCCCACAGTAGATACAGTACATGGAACACAATCATCTGATATGCCAAAAACCAAATCATTGCAAGCTGTAAAAACAGGCAAAGATCAACACAATGGAAATATCTACCTAAGTTAAAAAAAAAACACTGACCACCACAACTTCTTGATGTGGTAGAATCACATTAATACCACACAGAATCAAAATGTATTTCCAAGAGCATGAAAAGTAGTCGACATATTCATTTTGACACGTAACGTAACGTAAACGTAATTCTTGGTTCAGTAAAATAATATAATAATAATTTCTATTCATGGGGATACTGCAGAACAAATTAGAAAACCTTTTACATTATTACATGGTGCAAATTATTTAATCCTCAGGACTTTTTAGATTTTCAGTAGAATTTTCATTCCAATACAGTGAAAAAAACACAGAATCACAAAAAATCGCTCTGTGGGCCAAACATAAAAATATTAAAGAATTAAAAAAAAAAAGAAAAATCATGTCATGATTAGGGCTGGATGAGATGAATTCAAATTGATATCATAATTATTTCAAAATATATATATATATATGATAAACAGTTATTTATTAGGCATATAAGGTTGCACTTGTATATTTTCATATCATAGAGGAGTGCAGAGGTACAGTATGCACTACTAGAACATATTCCTTATCTATCTCCCCTGTTTACCTTTTTTCCCTTTGTATCTATGGATTATTATCACGTGTTCCCATATAGGGAAGAGAAGGTCAATGTCATTTTGTGTAGCATAATTAAATAATTCTCTGCACATCCAGTGGTGCCGCCTGGCCAAGATGGTAAAAGATGGTTTAAAAAAAAAAGGGCAAAAAATACCTAGTCGACTTGAATATAAGACAACACTTCTTTTCCTGGAAATTATGTTCCACAAAAGATGTGTTTGTATTATACTTGAGGAATCTAATGATGTCTCATTCGCAACATCTTATATTATGAATGGCTAGAGTCTCCTAAAGAGGGTGTTGCATGTCATTAACTGACCAGACCAGGCCTGTAAGCTCCAATCATTGGTATTATTTGTACAGTGTAATTATTTCTCCATACACCTGCAGAAACTATTAATATAACAGCAACACTGGCTGCACTGGATGGTCTGCCGTCTGTTTCTGATATATCCATTCCTTTCATCCATCATTAACGGAGTAAAAAGAAGAGAAAAAACTACTTTAGGGGTTAAAATCAACTCTTCGAAAATCCAGCATCATGTCTGGATCTAAATTACAAATTGGCCCTCTTATGATCTCCATTAGAAAAGCAGGCAGGGGATGATGGCGTAGATGGCCTGCTCCAGCCAGGCCTGTGGGCCTGATGAAAGCACCGCCACCTTTGATGTTACGACACGGACCCATGAGTACCTCACACCGTGTCTTCTCTTGATCCCACACTTTGTCCGTGTGTGTGTGTGTGTGTGTGTGTGTGTGTGTGTGTGTGTGTGTGTGTTTGGCTGTGTATTTTTAGAAAGCAATCGTAAGCTCATGCATAAAGTATAAACCCAAAGACACATTAACAAGCCATTGGATTTAAACGCACTGTCCACAGTGTCAGGTTACTGGACATTTTGACATTGGCTGTACCTCCTTTTCACACTGAACTTGGCAGAAGTAGGTTCAAATACTACGCTGCATACAAATGGGATGAGCTTCAGAGACTTATGAGGTTCTCTTGTTTCATTGGAACAATTTAAATACACCCTTTTAAAGCATCTGTCTCTAAAATGGGCTTCACATCAGAATGAGCCTGTGCAAACATAAACCCCCTCTTATGTACTCCGATTTGAAATTGTGAGTGAAGAGAGTTTTTGTTCTTGTGTCCCTCCACAGCACCCGTCAGTGTCACCTACTGCTCGACATCTTCAACCCAACAGAGCATGAGCTCACCGTCAGCGCCAAGAACAACCAGGAGCTGGTTCTCCATGCCAGCGAGTGCCAGAGGTGAGTGGTAGGGTTTGCCCCTACAGATACATCATCCTGTCATAACCCTTATGCCGATGACTCACTTACTTATTTAAGTAAAACATATATAATATTGTTTCTTTTTTTCAGTCAAAGTTGTTTTTTTTTCATGGTAAGAATAGAAAATCTGTGGGAAATCCTAAATTTGTATATGATAATATTAAGTTCTGTGTAGTCTGCCCAAATTCATCATATTTTCTCCTTATACACCTGCAGTCACACCATCTTCTTCTTCACCTAAGCCTCCCTCTTTCATTGTTTCACTGGAAAGTGGCAAATCATCATGATTCCTGTGAGCGTTGTCACTCCAGTGCATCCGCCACAAAGCAGAGCTATGGCTGTGGGTGACTCATAAGCCTTTCTACACAGGGGTGGAATGTTATTATTTGAGGGGGAATAAGGGGGTGGAAAGGGATCTATTCAGACAGAGCCAATCAACTCTTCACTCAGCTCACTCCCAACAATCTTTCCTGTGGAGATTTGAACTGGTAAGATAAGCTTATCTGCATTTCGGAACTGTTGTTTTTATCAGAAATTATAACTTGAGAAATCTCTAAAAAGTTAGTTTTTTTTGTTTCTTTCCCTGCTGTACACATAGCCGACTCAGTCTTTGAGCTAGTGTATGTGTTTTCATATCCATATCACTCTGTAATGACTGCTTCTCAGGTGCACCACACTCATTTCTGCACTCTGCTCTTTTTCGTTGTGCTGCTTTTAATACATCCATGCAGAGGATTTTTTAATTATAATTTTTTCTCTTCTTCACAAGTATTTCATGAAATAAACAAACTATAACAGAGGAAAGACTAATGTCTGCCAAAGAAAAATAGAAACGTGTCTGTTTTGCAATTTTCGGCAACCTCTTGAAAGAGATTTTGATCTCAAAGTCCCATGCTGGTTATCTCTGTACCCTCCATGTTCTGCCTGAGAAACGCTATCACTATGCAAAGCTGCGCCGATAATATTATCAAAGGATGCTCGAATATGAACACGTAATATATGCAGTGATACATTAGACTCGGATCTTTTCAGTCAGTGTTCATATTTTCAGAAATAAGCACAAAACAAACCTTCAATTTGTAAAGATAATTCATATGCCTAAAAGTAACTAAGTAAATTTACTAAATTACTGTTCTTTAGCATAGTTTTAAGATACTGACTTTTTTGTCAGCTTTTTGTTTGGAATGTGTTGCTGGCATCAAATCCAGAATAAGCATAACAAGAATGTATGAATATGATGAGATAAAACCTTGAATATGTTTTATTTGTACTGTTCTCAGTTGAGCATATGTCAAAAAGCAAATGATCACATTCCGGTTTATTCGTGTTTTACACAGCATCCAATCCTCCAAATCTGTGTTAGGTACAATTCCCCCAATTAACAAGCTCAACATCTCTCATTGACACCATCATAACGTCGATATTAGAGGTCAGAATGCATAATGTACCAGTTGCAAAGTTGATTTGAAACAGGAAGCTGACACTCTGTGACACAATGTACCCTTGAGGCAAAAAAATGTCAAGTCGACTAAAAACTGCACATGTATATATATATATATATAGACTTAGATGTCTTCTCTCCTTTTGAGTGACATTCCCCGTAGACACAGCCGTTGCCTCCACTAATCAGTGCTTCCATCCTGTGGAGATGTCTCTGTAAGCATGATAGACATAAATTCATTGTTAGAAGCATCTGCTCCAGCATATTGATTCTTTTCACGGCGTACAATATGTTTGCCAGATACCCCTATGAGGCAGAGAATGGGATGCGGCCTTTCTCAGCAAACCCCGGCTCAGTTCTACAAAGACGCACATCATTTCCTTCCACGCACACCCGACACATGCAGATTACTTCGAGCGAGGTAGGACTGCATATACAGAGAGAGTCAAGACCACAGATACGTAGAACTCCGTCTGCCGAACCGTATTGTCGTTGTCCCTTCAACTCATTCTCTTTCGACATCAGACGGCCTTGTCATTTCTTATTTCTCCCCATTCTGTGATGAATGAGGTGTCAGGCGCAAGATGTTTTCTGGGGTCTTCATCCAGGACCGCCGAAGCTATGAGGCTTCAATTTTGACAGTCGCAAAAATGACTCTGTCAGTTAATCCGCGCTACAACAAACGATTTTTAATCATTTCCACTGAAGTTCGTGGTTACACAAATAGAAAAGGGAGTTAAATCCTTCACGCATGAAGAGACACAGCAGTTTAAACTGTAGCTTTAATAGTTTCTGGACTTGTGTCCATATGAGTGGAACGTGAGGACAGCAACAGGGACCTGTTTCCGTCCTATAGTAGAGTCACATTCAGTATATGTGCACTGTGAGGACAACATGTGTAGAAAGGGGCCTGGCTATGGTGAGTTAGAGAGACTTTTTATCTTCTCATATCATTCACAGACATGTATTTTATGAGGTCTTTATCCCTTTGTTGCTGTTCATTAATGTGGCTTTGGAAAAAAAAAAAAAACTGAAGCGCCTCTGAATGTGAATGGTCACTTTGATGTTAGAGACAACAAAGTTCCCAAAGACGGCTCTGATTCCACACTGTGATGCCCAAACTTTTACTTTTCTCCGCGTTTGCTTTGAATGGAGGGGAACAAAGACCTGTCTTTGTATTTGTGTTATTATTCTTAGACAAACAGCGTAGACATTGTGGGATTTCACTGGTTCAGTGTCCAGATTTTGCAATGGTTTTCCTTAATCTGTTATTGGACATGTTAATAATCTTTGGATGATCAGTTAAAGCAACACAAAAAATACATTTTGGGTGTTAAATTGAACTTGTGTACACCCTTGGTGTTCCCGGTCAATAGAAACGCCCCTTTTTGGCTTCCATGGCAACCCCCACGGGCACCTATACCCAATTAGAATTGTTCCGGCAATTGTCAAAAACAACAGCGACATTGTTTCAATGATTTATACAACTATCTCTCAGCTCTGGTATATGCAGCTTTTTTGAGGCCTTGCTCACAGTTCTGTGGCACCATGATGGCCAGTGGATATGAGCTCAGGTTAGTGAGGCCTACAGATCATAAGTAGCAAATGGAAGTTCAAAACTTGTAATGTCCACAAGAACTCGAGCTGATTAAAAAGATGAAACACAACATTAGGTGATAATATATGTATTATTATGGATTCATAATCATTTTTGACCGGGAACACCAGAGTAGTGAACAGGAAGCTAACTCAACAGGAGGGTTAAACTCTTCACTTCCACCAGTAAATCTGAAAGCTTGTGATTTCTCTGATTAAACTATAACCATGAAAGTTTTGATACTGATCCTGTACTATGCAACATTTTCATTGCTACGCTGCACCATGCAAGTCTGGCAAAATGACGAATGAACTCCAGATGACAGATGAACCCTACAGCTATTCCTCGGTTGCTACTTTTCTTAAACCACCCTTAGCTGAGAAAAATGATCAGGCTCTAACGGTCACTGCTCTGCATAAACAGGATGTAAATGAGCTCTCTCCATCACATTTTCTTTTCATTTGAAGAAAGAGTAGTGATCCTGTGTACCATCAGACAACCCTGACCTTTTGCACGACTGAATCTTCCATCTAATGAGCAAATTATGATGAGACAAAGCAAAGTAAAGTGTCTCTAATTAATATGAATTGAAAATAATAAAAAAAAGTTATGTGAGATGTCAGGCTGCAAAGTCATTTCCACCAAGCAAGTTCTTAGGCCTTGAAAGTACATGGCTTTTACTGCAAGCCAGTCTATTCCCTTTTTGGGTGATTCTTTTGTATAGGATGGGTTTGTTGCAAGTGTTTGAACAGTATCTAATTATCCGAATTGACGAGCAGAGGCCCCCGAGGCTCTTGTCTCTGGCTGTCAGCTGTATAAATATAGCCAGTGGGAGAACATCCTCGGTCACCTCCTCGTGATATTATCCCTCTCTGCCCCATCGTCAGCATCTTCCAGGGAGATTTCTCTGCACCGTCTCTCCTATGACAATCATGGGAAAGCTTCATTGTTTTCTGTCATCTTTATTCCTTTCAGCTCCAGTTTGCTCCACTTTGCTTCTCGCATTTTCATAAAAAAATATTGCTTGAATGAGCTGAAGCTCTAACGTAGAAATGTAGAGAAAATTAAAAAAATAACAACTCTTTAGCTCACAACAACATCCTACGGTATTAATCATCAGATGGTTTGTTTTTGGCAAATAAAGAATGAATCTCACACTTATTATTTGACGTGTTTAATGTTTTGTAGTACCAGTACACATGCATAGTGTAATACAAGCCTGAAATAATAATGATATGGCTTACTTATGAGGCACAATTCAAAAGTAAAAAAAAAGAAGTGTTTTACTTAGAAAAATTCAAATAACATTTATAACATTTCAGCCCCAAGTAAATAAATAAAACAAAGATTTTGGAGCTTATCTGCTGTTGGAAATGCAACTAGTCATATTTTTATTCACAAAGTTTTAATATGTTCATCTCTTAGATCGCTGTTAACACCACAGTAAAATCGGAGAGAGGTAATTTTTCTTTTCAGCTGTTGAAATTATACAAAAAAACAAAAAAAAATCTATCAGGAAAATGTGATCCTACTATTCTGGATTAACCACAGGAAATAGGATTGTGATAGTGTGTCTTCGAAATTCATGTTTGTAGTGCAGTAAAATAGATGCTCCTCTCGTGAGCAATATACATAAAAGTCTCTTATCTCTGTTCTACTGGGTTGTGGGCATATCTGCTTGGCTTGAGTCCCTGAATAAAATGCTCTATTTTTCTACATATTTACCCTGAACCGTCCCTTAAATCCTAAAACAACCATCTTGTAAGGTGTAAACCTACTGGCAGCAGATAGCTGCTGGAGCAGAAAGTGGCTGTTTTTAAATTCATGAAAGCTCAATATTTTCCATTGTAAGAAACATAATAATCAGTGGCGTGGATGCTCTCATTCTTTAAAGTCATCTGGTGTCTATTTCCAGCAGCAGGTTACCCTCAGAACTTCTTAATCCCTATTTTATTGTGCATCCACACCACAACTGTGACTCCCAGGGGATTTAAGAAGGCCTTTGGGGCTTTTACATGCCATCACAACATCAGCCCATAGGCGTTAACTAGTTCCCACTGCTGTCCACCATTGTCATTGCACAGCCACCTCAGTAATGCCGCCTGTTATATAGAGCAGAGACTTGGCGCTCTCTTTGCAGCAGTTTTTAACCATGTCCCTTCTCCCTTTTGCCATGCCTTTTTGGCTCTGCCAGATTGGTGCGCACAAGTGCTGACACGCCTCATCGCATGAGCCTCTCAAACAAAGCCTGTTTCCATGGTGACCACCTTTCCCCTTCCGTGCTACTTCTTTATGGCAGCAGAGCACGTAATGTATCCGCAGTTTACCCCCGTCTTCAGCAGTCCCGGCTTCATGTGAATGTTATCTATCTGTTAACTTTTTCCACTACTCAACAAAGGAAGGTGGCTTTTGCTCACCCCGTTTAAAGGGTGAACACGCGCATTACATGAGCAATATCATGTCTGATGAAAACCATACCCGTGTCCGCAGAGGAAACGAAACAGGAGCGATGTTTTGTGACAAAGATGAGGCTGACTGCTGAGATTTACATCTGCTGCTGCTCGACCTCTCTGTGGGATTCGGCTTCACACCGCTGTCATATTTTCTCAGCATCTGCAGGAGATTTTTCCTCTCCCCCCCCCTTACATTCTCTTGAAATAATGTGTTCCCTAGAGGGCGTTTTAACCCTGTTGGCTGTCTGGAGATGGGTTAGTTAAGGTGCGGGAACATAAAGAAGATCTTTTTTCCACTCCCATGCCGTTCTGTACAGTACAGTATTGCTCGAATCAGTCCATCCATCTGCCTTATATACCTCTTATGTCAGTCGTTTGAAGCAGTCATATCGTTTTATTGTTGGTTTTCTGGGAATTTGCCTCGTCTCCACCAAAAGCATACAGTATATTCAGATAGGAAGATACAGCAGATTTATGTGACTCAGTCATTTCCTTGTCCACTCACCTGTAACTTCACTGACATCAGTGTTATTTTAAGTCTTGCTAAGTCATGGTTTTGCAGCCCACTCACAATAACGCAGCAAATTATCCTTATTTGCAAGTTGCAAAAAATCCCACCTTCAAATCCAGCTTTATACTTTAGTTGCATGTCATTCCCTTCTAGCTCCCTGTGCCCCACCTCTCTCTCTCCAGCCTGCCGTCTAATAATGGCAAAATGCCCCAAAAAGAGCTCCCGGGTCTTAGCAGCAAAGATAAAAATAGCTCGCTCTGTCAACCCTAGTAATAGTCTACAAAGCCTCAGTTTAAATGACTGCAGATTGGCTGCACAGAGGCATTCTTCTATACCTATGCGCGTGTCGTAATTGACAGTAAGGATTCATTTTTACTGCGGCTCATCAAATTGAGCGAGGCTCGGATGGATGGAGCGTCGCTGCCTCTGCAGCCGCAGCACACAAAGGGTTACAGAGTCAGCCGCAGTCTAAAAATAGACTGTTGTTCTCGCCTGCCTCTGCACAGGGCTCTTTGGATCCCCACCCTTAAGCTCTTGCACGTGAGATAAAAATAACCCTCTTGGTGAAAACATAAACACACATATACACACGGTACGTTCTTCGCTTTCTGCTTTTCCCCCTGATAAAGCGCAATCTCTGGCTGTGTGTATATATGTGGAAAAACATGTAAAAAAGGCTCTGATAAAACGTTGGTTGAAAAATAATTTTCTGTTCTGTTCTGCTGCATCAGGCGTTGTTAAGGCTGTGCACATCGCTCGCAGCTTGCTCGTGGTCACATGCTAGAGGAAACCTGCACACGCTGTAGTAAAACCACAAGAACAAGACAACTAAAAATAAAACATCTCAGACAATACCTTTTACGCTCGATTGCTGCGATACTACAGCGACTGAAGCTACTGGAAGCAGGCTTCTGCACAGCAGTGAGGTGTTTGTGTTTTTGTGTCTGTGGTCTGCAGATGTGATTAAGTCACACCTCACTGTTGAAATGATTCGTGCCTTTGCACAGGTCAGATACATGCTTTCATATTATTATCATGTACTTTTGGTCTGAGGCAACACAGCACTTAATTGGTAAGGGGTCATTTCACTGTGACCGCCTCATCTTTAGCTGGTGTTATTACTGCCATTAAAAACAGGCAGCACTGCCTCAGCTTATCGTATGATGGTGGCAATTAGCAATAAAGTGTCAGAAGTCATTCCCAGTGGACAAGATGATATTTAGTGATATGAAAATAAAAATAAAATAAAAAGAGTCGGAGACTTCCGTCACCTCTGCCATACACTCAGATACTCTAGCTTTATTGCACAAATGCATTTGCCTCCCCTTGTCTTTTGAGTTCATGCCCAGTTTTTCAAAGGTAGTTAAATTGCGTTTCACTGTACGCTGTTCAAGTGAGTGCTACAACCACTGTAAATATTTCATATTTTCTCTCTTAGTTATATCTGGTTGGTTGGGTTGTAAGCAGCATTACGTTACAACAAGAAGGTTCAATATCCACCCATCAATTATCTATAACCACTTATCCTTTGGAGGGTGGCGAGATGCTGCAGCCCATAGCTGACATTGTAAGAGAGGTGGGGTTCACACTGGACAGCTCACCAGTTCATTACTGGGTCGTGTTTTATATCAACATTTAGTTTTATATCAACATTCTTAAACCAGATTATAATTCACCCGAACAGTAACATTTAGGAAGGATCTGTTGAAACATGCATAGTAGATTAATGGAAAAAAAAGTACTGAATATGATTGTGCTTTATGCTGTGTGCTTTCAACTTGCTCTGAGCGAGCACAAATCTCTGTTCCACACAAAGCAGCAGCTATACTCTGAGAGTCAAGCTCATTGTGAGTCATCAAAATACGTAATGAATGCAGCCCGGAAAGAAAAGAAAAAAAAATTGTATCTGACAAAAATGCCAATGGGGCAGTGCAAAGTCTGGTTGACTCACACATGCTGATAAGAAAATAGACCTTTCTTTATGTATGCATCGACATTAACGACAATACTTATTTCTCCAGGTCTAGTTTTCATCTTTGCATGTCTTTGTAGGATTTATTTTAAGGCTAACTGAGTCACAGCTCACCCTTTTGAAACAGACAGAAATTTGGGTAAAATCTGTCCGTCCATCCATCTGTCCAAATCTCCCCTCCACCCATGCCTCCTTTCTCAGCCAGGGGAATGAAGTCCAAGCATGCTGTTATCTGCGACTGGCTGCAGGGAGGCTGGGGGGGTGCAGTAGGAATGGGAATTAGGTCTAGAGATGTTCCACGGTCGCCTCAGCGCAGCGCACAGGTTGTTATTAAAAGCCTTATAATAGGTTAGATTAGTCCTCAGATATGGCCTAATCCTTCGAAGTGTCCACAATCAAATCAATGGAAAAGGAAGATTGTGGGAGCAGTGGTGGGAGTAGTGGTGGGAGTGCTCGGCTTGTTGGTGCTGCCCTGCCTTAATAAGAAGCTCTTTTTAGGGTGCTTGTGGGTTGGATGTTATCTATGTCGTACTTAGAATCACTCCTCTATGGTATTACTCCTCTCTTGTATTTTATAATGAATATCCTTAATTTACACTGCGTTCCTGGTACACATTGAGGTTTTTATGAATTCTGTATAATTTAGCTGTTTTTAAATTAGTCGTCTATTAACTGTCCCTGTAGTGGAAAGTGGTGACCTTTCTTTTACTGCTTTAGACCCAGTGCACGTATGAATTACCTCAGTGGAAGTGCCACATTCAGTGGAACGATTTGTGTTGTTAAGGTAAATTCATCCAACTTTTTGGTGATGAATTGAACTTTGGGGAGCTATCACAGACCATAACAAGCTAACAATACTCATCTTTGACTATTAACATTCATCTGCAGCTTTGACTTTGATTGAAATCTATAGTTATCAAAAATCCAAGTTACATGAACCTTACTTAACTTTCTTTTAAGTTTCAAGTGACAGTCCTGCAACTCATTTTCTAAAGCTGTGAAATTCTGTAACATGTAGTGACCACATTTTAAATCCATGTGGAACATCATTTGCAAATACACAACAACCCAATTGCCCTTTTACACTATATGCTGCTATATCCTGTACATTGTTTCCCTATTAGACTGTTTTTTTGCGTGTATTGCAGACGTGTCAAAACAAGTTCTGAGATGGCAAATTGAGAGAACTTTCGTTCTCGCTTCTCCTGGGGGATCCTGAGGCGTTCCCAGGCTAGATGTGATATGGAATTTCTCCAGTGTGTTCCGGGTCAACCCCGATGTCTCCTAGTTGGATATGCCTCCAAAGGGATGCAGCCAGGTGGCATCCTGACTAGATGCCACCTCAAATGGCTCCTTTATGTCAAGCGTCTTCCGGATCTCTGAGCCCCTCACCCTGTCTTTTAAGACTGAGCCCAGCTACCCTACAAGGAAGCTCATTTCGAATGCTCATATCCCCAATCCCATTCTTTCAGTCACCATCCAGAACTCATGACCAAATTGCAAGGGTTGGAACAGAAGCAAACAGGTAAATTGAGAGCTTTGGCTCCCATCTCTCTCTCTCTCTATTACTACTGATGTTGCAGCAAAACTACATTTCCATCTGAGAGAACACAAATTGACAAATCGAATCCCAACAAATGAGGGAAGCGAGAGATGAGAAAACTGTATATGCAGCCAATTTTACATGAGGGCAGTGTTACAATGATTCAGATTCACAGGAAATACAACATACTGTTTTCACTGTTATAATACTAAATTGTTTCATTCCTTGAAAAACATTTCTTTCCATATACTTCCCCATTTGACGTGGAAATTTGAATGTGGCTGGCCAGCTCTTGGTAATTACATGTCCAAAGAAAACCAGTCGCAGGCCTTGCCAGACAGCTTTTCCCATTTAGGGTCCATTTGCATTGTTGCAACGAGGTATTTTTAGACTTTATGAGTAATGTGTGCTTTTGAAGATGACTGACTGAAAAGCAGCGCCCATCTGAAGATGGGACATAAGCCTTGTGCCAATAGTCTTCAAAGGTGGATGAATTTGAGAGTGTCGCAGCGAAAGCAGGAGCTTTTCCTTTCCTCTGTTTTTGAAGTCTTAATTGTTATTTAATTTGTGTTCTGCTTTGTTGCAAAGGCTGTGAAATGATAATTGCATTGGCTTCTCTCCTCCACCTCACTTTGATGCATGTGCGTCTCTGGACTCTTCAAGAGGTTATTATTTTTTATTTTTTTGCACAGTGTAATTTCATTAACTACAGTACGTCAGAAAGGCGAGGCAGCAGATCACCTATAATGGTACTGTGCTCGCTTTATTTCAAAGTAACACAATGGCCAAATAGACATTGACATATTGAAAAGGGTCAAAAATGAACTTTCTCCCTCTAATAAGAAATTATTACAGGATTATTTCTGATTTACAAGAGCCATACACGTCTCATATAATACTCCTCATTGAGAGGAAACACAACAGAACCATTGCCGGTTCAGTCAGTTCTTACTGCTCTGCTCATCTGCCTCTCACTTCATCGGAAAAATGTCTCCTCAGGGAGCCATCATGGCCTCTGAACTGGAATCCAGAGATGAACCAACCGATCAATACATAGATCCACTGTGTTTGCCTTTTTTAAAAACAGAATGAATATGACTTAGAGAATGTGGCTGGATCACTTGAATATGTTCACCGAGATATCAATTGCATTGATCAGCGTGGCGCCTGTCAAAAGAGTGATTTATTAAGGCTTAAAACCAGGGAGTGAAACTCTGAGCGAGGCTCTGCCTTCATACCAACCTGTTACTGTAAGTTGGGCTTCTGTGGAGATGGATGTCCAGGTAATTTGCAGTTATAGCTGCCCACTTCAAAGTCCCATTGCATCATTTCTTTTAGAAGGAATGATGAGAGGACTGAAAATGAACTGCAGATTAGACTATTTTGCTCTGTCTGAGTGAAGACCGACTGATGGTGTCAGTGTCTCTTGACAACAAAGCTTATCACTCATCATGACACCAGTAAGAAGCCAAGACATTTTTTCTTCTTCCTGTCTTGTAAAGCACTCCTATATTGTGCCAATGCTTCACTGTGCAGCTGAAGTGTAATTATGTATCTGCAAGTTTTGAGTTTTCAGATAAATTGACGGATTGCATTCGATTTACTGAAAAAAGAAAAAACATCCTGTCACATATGTTCATAAAGTCTTTTCATAACCCTTTGGATTATCTTGAATTTGGATTGCAGGCTAGAAAAGAAGTCCATAACTGGCAGTTTGGCAGCACTCTGCAACAAGTAGGAAATGTCAACCCTCACATACAGCAGCATAGTGTATTATGCAGGTGGTATTGGTAATACGTTCATGTATTAACATGTCCAGCAGACATAACGCACCATCAGCATAAATGGTGGATGCAAATCCAATATTACCTTTTCCTATGCAGCTGGATTACCTTCCACCAGTCCTTTAGACACATATGTCGGTTTACTGTTAGCAAAATGGTTGAACATCCCTCTAATATTTGTCGGTCTGATGGTTGATGGCTAGTTAAGTAGTTTAAGTGCACTTATCAGAACATTTTTTGCTCAAAATAGGTGCTGCAGAATTTGTAAACCATAATTGAAAAAGATGGTAAAAAGGATGGTAAGAGCTCTCTAGAGGTGAAGAGAACTGCAGAGTTGGGTAATAATTTTCTGTGACTACATGTGACTCCTTTCAGAAACATTGTGATCGTCACATCTATGAAACAAGTTTCTGAAAATCGGCACAAAATACACATTTCATAGGACAGAGTCAAAGTTCATGAACACGTCATGAAACTAAAGTGAGTTACAGCTTGAAGATAATGACAAGTAATAGCCCATACAGCATCCGTCTCTATTGTGTTTTATTGTCTTTCAGGAAACCGTTCTAGTTTTCTTCATCTTTCTGTTACGTTCTTGACATCCTCGTCAAACTTGTGCCAAACGGCTACAGACGACTGTACGCTACCTGCTGAGCCAATGGAAATGGACAGACAACGTTACGCTGCGTTCACACCGAAGACGAAGCAAATTTTTCCACAAGGCGCGATTCCATCCAAAGTCAATGGAAAAGCGTGAATAGATTCAGTTGGTGTGTTTCTGTTTTTAATGGACGGTGTGACTACTCTCTGGGAAATAAGAGGTTAGCTTTGGGCTGTAGTTTGATACACCAAGACGTTGAATCCTGCATGTGACACTTGACATGACCTTCGGCAACAACTGCCCTGGCTCCTGTTAATCAATAAAGTACCCACAGTTATAGAGGGGGGGGGGGGGGGGGGGGAGCTCGGACCTGAGGGTGTTTGTGCAGAGTAGGTAAATAATTTATCACTCGCCAAACTACACAGAGCAGCCTGCCTCGGCTGTCAGCAGGCAGGAATGTTTTCTGTGGAAATACTGTAGATGATGGTGAGCAAAAGAAAAATGTGATCTACTATAGGGTTTAAGGGAGAAATATATAAATAACATAAAGTTAGTGTATTTTTTGGTATCAAATGTTCAGCCCCTCTCCTTTGCAGGGCATGAGATGATTACAACGCTATTATTGCAGTGTCTAGATTTCTGAAAGGAAAACCGGCACTTCCAGTTCAGGAGTCAAAATATCATTAAAATATCCAAAAGATATTATCTATGAAAGAGGAAGGAAGAGAAAAGGAGAGGAAGACTATTTCATGTTATACGGTTAGCTGATAAAATCCAGTACTAACTGTTTAAAACGGTGTCAGAAGATAATAGTTTACCGTACCATCGTGAGTGAAGCTGTGGTAAACAAATGAACATTAAATAAAGAAAATGGACGGACTGTAATAGTTTAATCTAGTGTATTTTATTATCTCCATACAAACAGGGACAAGAAACACTAACAGGCACACTGTGACAAGCAAGTGACAACAACTACATCACCAAAACAACAGCAGAAAAGACAGAGCTGTCCGGTCTGAGCCAGCCAGATATAAGAGCTCCTGCTGGTCTGGGTAGAGATGAGCAAAATTGACTACAATGCATGTGGAATACTTTACAACATAATAAAGAAACATGATAAGGAGAATGGCAACTACAAAATATACCAACCTAATGTGTTTTATTCCTCCGAACAATGTATTTTGGTCAGCTTGTTCTCCATTAGCTCCTGGCAGGCGATGTTCAAATTAGTCTTTGTCTGGCCTTAATGGTCGGAACAGTAAACCTCTTTTCTGTTTGTGCCCATTTATTCATTCACTCATTTCGGAGAACTCTCAACCGGTGCATTATTTCAAATCACGTGACAGCAGGTCCTTTTCTAACCAGGTAAATGCGTATAATGCCACTTCTCTTTGAAGTGGGTAACCACCATGCTCCATCTCTGACAAGGCGGCGTCTCAGATGTCTCCCCTTCAGAAACTCTGGCAGTCCGCTAACCTTGTCATAACAATGCATCCTCATTGATGGTCCCATTGAGAGCGATTAGGATGTTCTGGAGGAGGAGCTCTCTTTAGATCTGAGCTCCATGTTCTCTCTCACACGTCGTTCTCACCAAAACCGGTACGAAGTTGTCAATCTCTTCCCGTCTCCGAATTGCAGCTGTCTCTGCAGCACAGCGGTGCTGGCCTTCAAACATTTTGATCCTGTCAATGCATATAGTCAGCTTTCCGCTGACAGTCAGTCAGAGGATCTTTGAACATTGTTTGCAGGACAGCAAGGCATTTGTCTTTAGAGGGATGAAAAGATTTCACTGACCTTTTGAGCAATCCTTCTAGAAGTGGGAAGCATGGACAGCCAGCTCCCTGGTCGACAAACACAAAAAAGCTCTTCTTTTTTTCTCTCTTTTCTTCCAACTCTTGACTTTCTACTTGACTTTGAGAGTGAGAAAAAAACAACCTTCTATCTATTGTGAGCGGGTACGCAACATCAAGGGGAATCATACCCAAAGCTCTATAGAACTATGTGATGTGGGCAACCAATGCCAATCACCTCCTGCTGCAGAGCATTTTTTTTTAAACTTTGGCAAAGATATTGACTCTTACACACCTTTCAATCCTCCAACAGCAGGTTTTTGGATGGCCTCCAGGACCTCAGCTGCACTTCACTCCTTGGTTTCTCCTTTTCAATTCAACAAAATGAAGCGGTTTTGTTTCTGCCATCACATAGTGTATCGTATAATACCTGACTGACCAATTGGCAGCATCATTGCACGTCCAGGATTTGACACATCAATCCCAAATTCAACCTGGACTGAGTCCTGTTTGTCCAGAGTAGTCCCCCCCCCATACTCTTAACATGGCATCAACTCACTATATGTAATCAGATTTTGACCCAGCACATGTAAACCTTGGCTCATAAAGCTTCGGTGTCAGTTGTGATGTGCAGTCTATCCATTACTTCGATCGTATACCACATTGTGGTATGTAAAGACTAAGCCATATTCCTCTCGGTATATCCTTTTAAAGAACGGAGAATCAGAGAGGCTCTTTGGTTTTTCATCTGTGGGTGTTCAGCCACTACTGTTTTCCCCCCCGCTGCCAATTGAAGAAGAGGAATTACAAAGGGAGCAGCGAACCATTGTTTTCGTCTGGACCAGGGTGTATAAATGGAAATTCTCTCGTTGTGAAACTTTCATGCCATTAAAATGGCATTTTGTTTTTTGGAAAGAGGCATTTCATTTTCATCTACGTCTCATCACTGTCCTCGTGTCTTTAACTTTTTCATCACCAATCTTTCTCCTCTTTTCTTACTTGTCTCTGCTCTCTCTCTTTCTTTCTTTCTTTCTTTTTCCTTACCATTCCACCTCAGGTTTTATGGACCTGTTCAAATAATTCCATTACGTTCCATCATTTCCAGTCGTGTTTGCTGTCATGTTCCTTTTACCTTGAGACACGGTCCATGTACTGTTGCATTTGTTGCAGTCATGTCCGGTCAGACCAGCATTTAAAATAGCAAAATCAATCCTTACAATTGAATTTCCACAGACAACAACCCATTTTTAGATTGCTGACCGTTGATGGAACAGAGTCTGAAATAGAGGGGAGCTATTATAGCTTTTTATGTCTGTTGCGCCACAAACTTTAATTTAACCATCCTCTCTGAGAGTATAAACTACTCCCCAAATGAAGAGTAGTGTTGAGACAATTATGAGACAAGAGTCAATCGTATAAATGTATTTTTTGTGATTAAACTTAGTCCAACAGAGACAAAGCATAAAGAAGCTTGATGAGCTATTGCTACTAGCGCTCTGACTAGAATTTGGATGTTCCTCTCTTGCTAGTGTGTTAGCTGTTAGCTTGCCAGTTACAGTACCATCACTTTTAATTTAATCCTCATCCAATATTATGTGTATGTTGTGTTTGGTGTTGTGTTTCCTATTTGTTTGAGAGGCTGCATAAAGTAATTATTTTAATATCTAAATATTGTCTCAAAATTTCAGCTATTGGACTGAAAATTAAGTAAATTTATACTTTTTAACTCACTTTTTGACTTTTACTTATTGTGGAGTTTTCTTTACGGTCCCTCAAAAATAATAAAAGTAGAAACTCGTAACTGTTGCCTGTTGTAACTCTTGTAACGTATCCTGTTGCAGGATGGCCATCCAGGTTGACAAGTTTGACTTTGAGAGTCTTCCACAGCCCGACCAGGAGACGGCTCGCTTCACCAATCCCAAACAGCTGGAGGAGGAGCGACAGCATGCCCAGGGCTGCCAGATAAACAGCAAGCTGGGCATCTGTTGGAGCATCATATCCTTCCTGTGGCTACATGCACGGTAGAGTTATATCAGAAAAGCCTGCCTGAGCTGAGCTACGCTCGAAAGAAGGTAGATAACATTTTTGATATAGTATCCATAGTTTCTACTGAATCAGTAAACAGGTGATCTAGAATATTTTAAGTGGTCAAACAGAAATATTCGACACTATATGTTTGTCGACATGAGTCAAATCAGTGGTACAGGACATCTGGATCCTGCATCTGGAGGCCCTCTGGCCAGCAGGGAACTCGTTCGCTCGCACTGACAGATGGGAAAAGCGTATGGCGAAAGACTTGCTGCTCTATCTACAGTATGAAGTGATGTCTTCATGTGTGCATGTGTGGGTTTGCAATTGTGCCATTCTCACAGCAATATGATATGACATTTCCCCATAGGTCCTAGTTTGTGGGCAAGCTTTGTGGTCTGTCCAAGGTAATCTTTAAGGCCATTATAGTGAGCATGCTGCCCTCAGGGAGACGGCTCTTTTTTCCCATTTATGCTGTTGACCTGCCCTGTGTATGTGTGTGTGTATATATATATATATATATATATATATATATATATATATATATATATACACTACACTTTCTGTCAGAAATCATAAATGTACATCCATATATACAGGCGAGGGTTGTTAACAAAATTCAAAATGAAAAAAATCCTCTTTAAGGGATTTCAACCAAATGGTCCCAAGAGAGAGGAAAAGGAGAACTGATGAATTAAATCAGAAACTAAAACTCACACTTCCAGGCTTACGAACCTAATATATATTCACAAGAACTAGCAACATTTGGCTAATTCAGCCTTTCAGATTAAATAGAAACTGCTCTGTTTGAGACATAAGAGCATTTTTTATATCCAATAAACCTGAAAGGGAGACACACAGAAGAGATTAAAAAAAAAATTAGAAATACAGGCACACTACTTAAAATATCAGTGTCCTTAATTTCAACTGCAGAAATCATTAGCAGTGTAAAATCATATCACCAGAGGACTAGATTAACCTACTGCTATATGTTAATGAGCAAATAAGCATTATGTGGGGCCTTACAACACTATCAATCATACAATATGAAAACATAATACAGAAATATATACCTCACACATTAAGATGGCTACACTCACAGTGCCTTCTATCAAGCCATGACTCATGAGTTGGCAGTTTGTGGTGCACATATTTAGAGACTGAAGCACAGCCTGTCAGGTTGTTGGTGAACATGGTGCACAGCTAATGGTGAATCCAATCTCTGAGCTATACCGAAGTTATTCGTTTCCACTCCCATCGTCATTACATGTCCTGTTTCATATAAGTTCAGTTGTTTTCCTGCACGAAGAGACTTTTCTTTACGTCTAGAGAGTGACTCAGCGCTCTGGAATCAGTGGACGTGCGCTGTGAAAATTCTGCTCTAGGGTGGATTTTCCCTTTGCGACATGAAAAACCACAGAAAAAAAAAAGATTTGATCACAGTGCACGTCACACTCCGAAGCACTCACTTGTCCCTGAGCAAAGTAACAGTCACTTTAATTTGTAATTTATGAGCTTCTTACACTATTATTCCTGTTTTGTTGATGGCATTCAGTTATATTGATTCACTCAGGCGCTGAGAGAAGCAGACGAAATAAAAAAAAAAAGAGAGTGTGTTACGCATGGCTTCCCCTCAAAGAGGTCATTGCCAAGTTCATGAATCCTTCCGGTGTGTTGAATTTCATTTGTGTCTCTTTGCCGACATGAATATCCACTACAGTTATTATCCCAGCTCCCTGTAAAGCTCCCCAGGCAAACAATAAAGAGTTTTGTCTCAGATGTTTTGTAGCCTGTTGAAGTAACAGCGTTTCACTTCAGGTAAAGATCGACTTCACTGGACATTAGTGCATTTTGTGACTTTTTTAAAAATTGTATTGATCGCCTTCCAGGCATCATTTGGAGGCGCTATTTGTGCCATGTCTCAGTCCAAACTTAGATCCTCTTTACTGGTAAGACTCCCAGGGTGTGGAACCACTCACACACTATTCATGAGTTTTACTATAAGCTGCAAAAATAGCCTACAAGCAAGCACCAAATAGGTAGCATTGATTCCAAATTCATGGCAAAAAACAAAACAAAACAACAACCTTGGACCCATTCTTGCAGCCCAAAGCAGGAATGTGCCAATTAAGCACCATTCTGTTGGTATTTATGCTTCTGTGAAGTTTTTAATTAAAGTAAGCGGTGACTCGTCGACGTTCTTTTGCCAGGAAGGACTGTGATCCATGAGAGATATTCCGATTTCTAGGCAATGAACGGAAGAAGTTCCAATTTATTGTTGACAGTAAATTTAGCGGATGGACAAGCATGTGGATCATCCACACATTGGCAGAGTTTCTATGTTTGTTCAGCTCTGTAGCACTTTAAAGGGGAAAAAGGGGTTTCCACCCCTTATCAGAGTGTGTAATCTTATAATATATTCCTGTTTCACACAACCGTGGACACATGAATCCTGATTTAATCTGCAGTCAATCCCATTAAATTTACAATTTGCTGTTCACATGAACCGTTACAGGACATAGGTTCTAAAATCTATCCACCCCAATCGGAGCTGAAACAGTTACCCTCCTGCCATTGTGACCCATGGATAAGTGTTAGAAACTGGATGGAGGGATCCATTGAAGAAGCCTCTCAATCATGCACCTCTTTAACCTTTTGTTTCCAGTGTATCTGTACTCATAGATATATATGTTATATATGCAGAACCACCTTTATCTGTATCTAAACAACCTTAAGTAACAGTGCAGTTGGGAAAAAAAAGAGCAAGAGTCTAAACCCATGCTATAGGCTGATTTATACCAACGTTAGCAGGCTATCATTCTCACTGTGACAGTGCTAACATGCTGATGTTTAGCAGCCACTATATACCTGTGTCACCCTTAGATGCTAATCTTATTGCATATCTAAATTAAAAAAAATTTAGAATTTCAGAATTGATCTTGAAAGCGCTCACGCAACGTTATTAGCATGTGGCTAATATTTCAGCCTGCTAACAGTTGTTGCGAATATAAAATATTTTTACGCAAAGAAAAACCTTATATGCCTATTAAACCTATTACAGTGTCCTTTATTAGTGTGACCATTCAGTGTACTCTCTGTATGTCCACTGAGGATTGGACATGCACACTACAGGCACAGTATGTTTTGCCTGGAAGCCTTCCTCTGCATGCGTACCGTAGTCTCCCTCAGGTGAATAGACACAGGTTTGGTGCTGCAGGCGCTGCTCACCTCACCCATTATTCCACACGTCAGCTGTGTAAATGATCAGCAGTGTACTCATCATAGCGCATTATCTGGATAATTGCTCTCTGACAGCCATATTTGTTTTGATGCAGCATTCGTACATTGATAGCCTACCCAGAGATCAGCTTAATGTTACCATTACAGGCAGCATTACAGAAGCATGCTCTCAGTGCACCATTGACATCGAAATGAATGCATCAGATAAATAATATGGCACGTTCGGGAGATTTATTTTCCCCTTTTTCCTCTGTGCAGCTGTAGATTGGGAAATGTAAAATGTTGTGCCAGTTTGAATTTGTAGTAATCTTACTTACACCTCAAACACAAAATATAAAACACACATATGTACGTGATATGCCTCATTCTCCTCAAACGTCATCAACACACTCTCAATTTGGCGGTGTGCTTAAGGTGCAACAATTTCCCATCTCTCCCTTCTGCCTGTCGATGCCGCTGCTGCTCCACATGCATTTGCTGCTGCACCTTCATCCCCATTTGCCTGATGAAGGTCTAGTACCTGAACATCGCAAATAAATCTGATTCTGCAAGTTCGACAATGTGCTGTAATCCCATTCCTATCGACTCATCCCTCTCCGACGCACCTGCCTGACAGTAAATACACAAAGTATTTTTTTGTTGTTGCTTGTATCAGCCCCATCACCACCACCACCCCAGCATCCACCTGTAGGCTCCTATTGAGGGATTTAAGTTTTCCCGTCACTCCACAATATATCCATTTAAACATATCTGCGGGGAGTGATGAGGTCGGAGCGAAGACGCCAAACTCAAAATATGTTCTGCTGCTGTAATAACAAACATTTCAAACTCATTAGTTGTATGACTTAGTGTATACAGTAGACTTTATCATTTTGATGACCCCAAGCCTCTCTATGCTGCTGTCCTTAACCTTACCCACCCTTCCCTGCGGCGCCACGGAGAAGCCAGCGTAGAGGGAGTCCTCAACCAGCTGGTCCTGGAGCACCTACAGCTGGCTCCTTTACAGTGGGGTAAGTCTCTTTAAGTTTGTGCTTGTGCGTATCTGCGTTTGTGTGAGATGATTTTTCATCATGCATGCCACAGTCATGATTGAAAGTTTGTGAACTCCATGTAAAGCCTTGCCATAGTTATCTCTTTACCTGGCCGCTGGTGCATAAACTTCCATAAGCTGGTCTCAAGCCATGTTTTTTATTTGCATTTACAATGGATTACGAGCTATTTTAGAGAATTTTAGTCAGCACCTTGAGAGATGTGTTAATCACTGGGGATACGCAGAATTTGTCGGAGCGTTCTCGGGTCGCACCATCTGCGATCATCCTTTGAAATCACTTTTGATTCACTGCATATGTTTGTTTTCAGAGAGTCCCGCTCTCTCTTTGGGCACTGCCAGCATTTTCATTAGTCATCCCGGGTTGTCCTGCTCTTTTGCGAAGAGAAAAGCAATCTGCAAAATGAAGCAACAGCAGATCAAGCACGTACATGCACGGATCTTTTGAGACAAAAATAAGGGCAATCAGGGCAGATGCATCACTGGATTCACTGTTCTTCAGATATTCTGGCATTTGACATGCACTTCCTTCTGTGAGCAAACAGTCCCAGCAGTACAGCTGTTGTGGAGATATTGAAGAATCATCTGTCTTTTGGCTAATGATTTGCATTATTTATGAAATCTCAGGGCAGAATGTTTATTTCCCCCTTGTCTTTCTGTAAAGGTGGTTTTGCAGTTTCAATCTAGTATATTGCTGGACTTGCTGATTATGAGCCGGATAATTTGCCTCAGCCTATTAGGATGCCTTTATCAGGGTTGCAGAGACCATCACAGGCTCGATTACGGCTATAGTGCAGGCATTTCCCCCGGTGTCTAAAATCGTTAGTTCAATTTGATGCTTTTAATACGTTTTTTGTCTCTGCAATCCTCACACTCTCCAAGAAACTGTGAAAACCTGCTCGGTGAAAATTTGATTATTGATTAATTTATGGTCATGTTTATGGCCTAAGCTCGCAATTTAATTGACATTCTACAGCGGTGAACTTCTTTATTTCAATTTAATAACATAGTTTTCTGTGGCAGAAAAAAATCACCTTTTAAAGGTCCTGCTCATAACTGTAACCCTGATCGTTCAGTAAATTCCCATTCACACTGTTTTTTTTACACATCTTGCAGCTGTGACAGAGGATTTTCATGATGATTATGACACCTGATGTCGACAATATATAATTATCCATTTTATTTTTATGGAACCTTTACACTTCCACAGGAGCTGATGGATTTTACACTCCATACGAAACCTTACATAAAAATAAATAGCTGTTTTTTTTTTACCAAAGCATGTTATTGAACATGCCACTGCCACATGTGCCTTTCTCCATCGTTAGACTTCATAGTTGCAGCAGAAAGTGCTCTTTGTGATCTTCTTGTCTGTATAAAATACACTAAAGCATTAATTAAAGCACTAAAATACACTAAATTAATCAATTCTTTGTTAATTGTATTCATGATTTGAAAAGGTTGCATGCAATTTGTGCTATTTCGAAATCAAAATGCTATGTACCTTATTATAATATAAAATTAATTAGCTAATGTATGCACACATATAAATCAGTCATTAGTGCTACTTGGCATTTCTGCAAGGTTAAGGAGAATGTTTTTTGTCACAATATCTAAAGCAGTGTCTGTAGGTTAGGCGACTTGACATGAACATGCATGCAGGACTCCACAGTGATAAATTATTTTCGGGGATCTGTGCTGCCTCGCTGGGTATATTCATTTAAAATCACCTATGTTGTGGAGCTCTCATCTTTTGTACACAGCACAGATCCTCTTATGCAGTTAGCTGTGTTTACGGCTACTTAGCTAATCCAAGAAATGCTTCAGCGCCACTCCACTGTTGATACCCAGCTGCCAAGTATATGATAAATTTCTCGAGGACCATCATTCTGCGGCTCCGTAAGCTTTCCTGCGTTTTTTTCCTCCGTGCACATTTAAAGAAAACTGTAATCTTCCACTTCTGCTCTCGGGGGTACTTGAGCATGGGGCATGCTCCTTGATTTACTGTCATAGAAGCATATCATGTAACTATGACGACCAAGGCGTAGTTCACGTCAGGATAGGAACAGTTGTCAACATGTCAATGCCTCTGGCCATGTTGCAGAGAAAATTAAAGTTGTTTTCATCAGTCAATCTTCATGGTTTTCAGAGGTTGTTAAATTTTACTGGTTGTCCAAAGAAATATGAAGTCTGAGAAACACTTTCAGCTTCAGCTTCACACATGAGCTTCCTTTACTCTCACTTTGATTTAAAAAAAGTGAAGTGATCTCATTCTGAATTACAGTAACAACAGCATCCAGTACACAGAACCTCAGCGGTGTGTGAATGACATCTTCCCCTGTGCTCAGCCAGGCGTGCGTCATGAGAAACTCGATGCCTCTTCATGATTTGCTACCACAGAAATCTATGAATATTTGATCACGCAGGTTCCAGTAAATGGACAACATGGAAATTGCTCGAATCTGTTTTATGGCTTTGTGTTTGTTTACAAGCTCATTATTATTATTGAATGGGTAGCAGACAGAGTAAATGATTCTACCTCTGGGCGGAATCAAGTCCCATCGTCGCTTCAACAGAGCTGCAATAATGTAAGATCATATAAGATGAATCACTGTATAATTGCAAAGGAATAATGCCTGTATTTTTTAATTTGTGCCTCAGCCTATCGTTTCTGCTGAATTTCATTTGTGGGGTTCAGACGATGACTTTGAAATTAAAGCATTTAATTTTTCTCTTCATGTTTTAAGCTTGTTTGTAAAGAAAGACAAAATGATAAAACAATTGGACCCAAATTTTACCATAAAAACCAACATGAATGCTTTCTATCTATCTATCTATCTATCTATCTATCTATCTATCTATCTATCTATCTATCTATCTATCTATATCTATTCCGACGTATACTGGGAGGAGAGATCGTTATCCGATCATCCATAATTTTGCATAACTCAAAAACTGCTCAATATATTTCTAATGTAACTTTAAACACACAGCTCCCGTGGAATGAAGAGGTGCCTTTTAATATGTTTGGAATTTTTAAAATGTAATTAAAAAACAAAATAAAAAATTACACCTGATGAGGGTGGGGTCATTGAAAAACCTGTCCTGAAGACGTTCTGGGATTCTGTCACAGATTGTGAGAAAGAATTCCAGTACACTGTCTATGTTGACCATGGTTTTCTGAAAAGGGTAGATGGAGTTTAAAAACAGTCTAAATATCAGGACAGCAGTCTGGCACATTCTCAGCTGTTGTTTTTTTTCTGAAGTGTTACTGGCTGACTGGGTTAATTACCTGCGACAAAAGTTGTATTGCTGCTCCCCAAAAACTATAAAGGCTACTTTTCATCCCTAAAATTGAAGAACCCAGAGGGAATAAGTTTGACGAGGCGCTACGAGATGGAACACACTGAATTAGGATGCAGATATCTGCTTTTGTTTTTCCACTGGAAATATGTTTCCCTGCTCCTATCAGACCAGACGTCTCCTCATCCCTTCGCCAGTGCGTGATCAAGTAGACACTACATTCTTTAAATAAGACAGCAGGGTCACTGGATTTGTTGTTTCCAAACTGAGCAGAAAGTCTAAGAGAGTGCCTCCAGAGTCAAATATCGATACACATATAGATATAAAAGTTTGTAAGTGCAGCAATTAGCAGTTTCTTGTTAACAAAGTTATATTTACATTCTGTCCTTGTCACCAAAACACTTTCCTGACATGATTGAAACTTGAAAACCTAATAAATGCATTTGCTTCCTCATAAAACAGCTTTTTTTGTGTGCATATTTTGCAAACTATGTATTTTTAATTAGTAAAGTATTGCCACCATCAGTTAATGGAATATCATGAAAGATTCACCAGGAGTGTGCATCACGTTGCATACAGAATAACACAATCATAGTAGCTCCATGGATGTTAAACAGCACACAGTATCTTTAATACAATAAATAGGAATTTTAAGACATTTGATTCATTTTGAATGTTCATGAGGTGTTTTACAATCCACAATACTCCAGAGTGTCATATTAGTATATAAGGTAATGTAATAAGTCCGATAAAGGGTCAAATTTATTCATTCCTTTTACATAATTTGGCTAAATTGGAATTCTTTTTCACAAGTGTGTTACTTATTGAAGTATTTAAGCTATGCTTAGCCAGTAAGTCTTGAGAGATATGTTCTCTTTTATCAGAGAGAGATAAAAAACAACAATTTATTTTTGATATACACATGTAACATAATACGAGTTAAGTTGAGATGCATGAAACAGAGAGCTTGACTTTTCATTCGCAGTTACATTAGACTTGAAACTTCTTTTGGAAGTGTATTTAAATGAAATTTGTCTTGTAACTTATTTAAAATCCAGGGTGCAAAAGTCCAATTTTAGTATAAGTTTAAAACAGACACAAAGGACGGTATACAAATGTACAGTGTTGCTGGAAGATTCCCACCCCCCTCCACAGTCGTTATGATGCCAGAACAGGTGGCGTCATGTGTTTTTTTGGGTTTTTTTTGCAGCCTGGCATTATGTAAATAGCTCGATTGATTACAGCTCCTCAGCTGTCAATTCGATTAAAGCCAAAGAGGTACACCTCGTGATAGGAGTCGCTGTGTCAACTTAATGGAGTGTTGCTAAATAAACAGTTACCGGGCCAATCAGATGGAGCTCTCTGACACCATCATACCAGGTTATGATACTGTGCTAAAGGAGGGACAGAGGTCTGTATGAGACAGGAAGTGTCCTAACAAGAAATGCTTAATGATCCCTTTGGGTGAAACCTTATTTCGCTGTAAGTAAACTACTATTTATAAGAAAAAAGTAATTGCTGCACAATATATAACATTTAGCAACACATTAAGTATTAAGTAGCAGGCCAGCAGCAGAATATATTAAAACAAATGTAAAAACACTTGCTTTTACAGATTTGTTTTTTTAGATAAAAATGCACCAAGAGTCAGAAATATATGCAAAAAATTAATTTTTGCGCCAATCATCGACTTTTTATTAGATAATCAATATAGACAGGCTTTGATTTTCAGTACTGTGTGCAGCTGAGCGCCGTAACCAAGCAGTGAGATGGAAAACAGTGAGCCTGAAGACGGACTTTGCACCCATTCCCCCACCCTCCCCCTCACCCACCATCAGTCTGCCACCAGGAACCATCTCAATGGAATACAAATTCACCCATGAATGGAAAGACAAATGTTTAGCCTCGGAGAGAGATGGAAACAGGCGGGAGGGGGAGCATGCTGTAAAAAGGTGGAGAGATAATTTAATAAGAAAGCGCTTCTGAACTGGCTCACACCATCACACACACACACACACACACACACACACACACACACACACACACACACACACACACACACACACACACACACACAGATGGACACAGGCCGTAGCTTTTCAACACACACAGAGGGCTTCTCATGTTATCATATGCCTTGAACCTGCGTCAGGTGCCCGGTTGCCATGAGTGCTGCAGGTTTGACAAATGGTGCTGCCAAACAGCCCAGACCCACCTGAAATCCAGTTGTGGTGATGATGATGATTAGAACCCATGACCTGAGAGAGAGAGAGGATGGGACTGAATGCATGCATGCATGGCTGAAATGAAAGATAAGTGTTTTGACTGCACCTGTAACTGGTGATGTGTCACATCTGTGAGCACATACCAACTCCACCTTCCGCTGCAGCGATCTGCACAGCACTGATAGGGCGTCTGATGTCACCCTTACTGTAGGATCCTTACTCAAATCTTTTCAGCTCTGATTTGGTCCACTTCCATATGTATTTCTAAATTAGAGTAGAATCGAGTAGAGTAGAATAATACAGTAGAAATGTATAGTAGACAGCATATGCTGATGATTTTTGAACACGGATACACTGATGTTTTGCAGAATCATGTAAAACCAATGTTATTGTGTGGCCATATGCTTGTCTATTTCCATTCACTCCAGTGCACAAAGACACATAACACCACCCCGACTTCCTACATCACCACCCATCTATTGGAGTGCAGATTTGCCTAAATTTGTAGCGGGTGCTGCTCATTTAGCTAACTGATGGGCGCTAGGAGGAGCACCTGGTATCGCCAGAGGCTGATTTATGTGCTTGTTTTTCAGCTCTGTCACCCAGACTATGTCAGTCAGCCATCCTAAAGGTTGACGCCTGTAGGAAGCCAGATGGGAGGACAATGCACACCTTTTCGGGTGGCTCACTTTGTCCCGAGGGCCCGGTGTGTGTGTGATTTACACTGGCAGTGCTGACTCAGATGGATTAAGATGGGTGCGTGTGGACACAGATACTCATACGGATGCTTATTACGTAATGATGAGGCGTGAGGGTGTGAAAATGATAAGTTTAAGGAGATTAATTGCAAGAAATAGTGGATTGTTTTCCAACCAGTCAGTTAACCCATTAAGCATGTGAGTAATGAAGGACGGTTTAACAACATACATTTATTATACATTACAGGAGCAAGGATGAAAGGATCATTTGTTCTGCTTTGGCTGGAATGGCCGGTGTTATCCTATCATCCCGGTAGCTTTAATGTGGAAATGAGAGCAGGAATACAGCGGCCCGCTCTATGATTACCTGTCTGTTTTTCCCCCCCTCTCTGACCCTGTGTGTATCCAGAGTTAGCATATTTAACAGGCTTGGAGCATCTGTTTATGGGGCATTTATCATGGCTACAGAACAATCCGGGCTGTCATCACGTCAGTTTGGGTGAGCTGCGGAAATAAATCAAAACTCCTCTGGCTTGCCACAGATAGCTCACCGCACACTCGCCCAGTCATTTGGGCTGGAGGTAATGGGCAAAAAGACGAAAAAGAAAGGACACTCGAGCAAAGAGATGTAGACGCAGGTACAGAAGATGCACAAATTTGTGGAGATTTGATGGTGGGGAGATCTTAAAACTGTTTGTTTTTTTGCACCAGTGATAAATTTGCAAACCAAGCATTTGACCTGGTTGTGCATGCTGGAAATAAGTATGTACTACTGTATTATACACTCCGTGTAGTTTGATAGCTTCTCATCTCTTCAATTTGTCTGCTTCATTTTTTTCTTTCCTCTCCTCTCTGTTTTACCGTGTGGCTTAAGCATCTTATTTATATACCTTGTTCATTCAAAGCACTTCTACTTTCTTTTCCATTCGACAAAAGGCATTTTTTCCTCCCCCTCCTTTCTGCTTTCTATCAAATGAAACCACCTCATTCAATGATTTCTTTAGAGGAAACAAGAGTATCCCCAGAGGCTGCCTTTTCAGTCATGAAAGACAGATTACCTGACATTTTTAAATGCAGCCAAGCCCAGCCTCCGGTTCACTGTGAGAATGTCTCGACCCCATTGCCACGCTATTTCAAGTGCTGCTAAAAGAGGGAGCATTGTGACACAGCTGTTTCACCTGCTGGACTCTGGAGAAACCAGCACTGCTGCGTTATTACATGCAGCTCTGCTCCATCGATCCCACATTATGGGGGAAATGCAAACAGATCAGTTGTGGATATATGTTCTAGAGATGTTTCACCCTGTCTGCCACAGCTGGGGATGATGATTTTGATTATTAGTTTGCTAATAAATTACAGTAATATACACGTATGATGATATTGTGTAAAAAAAACAAAAACTGGTGCAGATGTTTGGCCTCGTGGATCTTTTGGTTATCAGTTCGTCTGGTTGCCTTTTCACCATTCACTCCCTCTCTTTCTCCACCTCCCTACACTCATATTTTCTGTGTGATTCAATCGACAAAGAAGAGACAAAACACACAATAAACAAACATAAGGATTCATTTTAATGATAGCATTGTTATTCTTTCAAAATGTCTATACTGTAGATATAGCAATAATAGTGTTGTTGCATATAATGCTGTAATTCTTTTAGCGTTGCTAATCATGTCATGACTTTTCTCTGACCTTAGAATATTTTGAAGTGACTAGCTATTGTAAGGAGATAGTATATGCATACATGCAAAATAGACTACCATCATTGCCGTGCATGGACACAGTCTTTCCTGCACAGACTGGTCTCCAGCACTTCTCAGGCTTCTCTGGTAATGTCAAGGACCAGCAGGTGGGCATCATGGAATAGAACTAGACCAATGCCATTATGGTAATCAAGACATTTTTTTGTTTTGTTAGAAAAGGCAGTACAAAGGAGTAACTTTGATCAACTCATTGCACATTAATGAGCCTTTTAGCAGCAATCAGGGCAGGAACACACACCCAACACTTTAGCCTGTTCCTTGGTGACATGGTTATCATGTCGACTCCAGGATTCATGTCGTAACCAGTCCACAAGAATTTGCTTGTCTGGACATCTCCATTGCCTGCCACTCCCTTTGACCATAGTGGGATATGACATAGCCTGTCAGACGGAATGAAGTCACTCCACTGCACTCATCTGTCACTATTGATCCCCTTCAACAATGCCCTGGTGCCACAGGCTCATAATCGGATCTTTTCCTATATGAGTGGTCCAGCTCTTGTGACTGTTTCCTATGCCATCAAATTTTCATTCTCCTACAGTGAAATCCAGGAAGGACGGAATAGAGAGTCTATTTTCTTCATTTGGCCGTTCATCTCGTGGACTAAATAAAGCATGGCTCATTGGGATACAAGACTTGTCACTATAGTTACTCATAACAATCTCCAAACTGCATTCTTCAGCCCGGTTACTGGTCAGAACCATTTAAAGAGTGACCTCATCGTTCATATTGTGCATCGCCTTTGTTTATGATCAGATGTTCTCATGCAGACTTGTTGCATTATTAGTTCGATGCCTGCCTGTACTCCTTTGTGACATGTCATCTGTCTTTTTTGCCACCTATCTAAGAAGATGCAGCAGGCGGTCCATCGTGTTTGACTGCTGCATCAAATGTTGGCCAGCCTGCCAGGTCATCTGACAGGTCTGTGTCAACCCTGAGGGTAACTGACACTTCCTAGTATTCATTGGACTGACCCTGCTCACGCTGACAGGTTTCTGCCTCCCCGACACATAGCGGTCAGCAGGAACACCAACTGAGAACCACTCAGCGGACTTTGTTACCCTGTCATTCCCCTCTGCCCTGGAGTACGAGCGCGAGGGAGCGTGTGCAAAGGCCTTGCTGTAAAAAAAAAAAAAAAAAAAAAAAAAAAAAATTTGACAGCATATTATGAGGAGATTTCAAGGGGCAGGGGGGAATCATCGCAGCATCCTCGTGTGCCTGAAAAGCAGGGATGTATTTTGGGAAACACTTGACGAGAATACGGTGTCACACTGTCTTTCTCTCTCTCTCTCTCTCTCTCTCTCTCTCTCTCTCTCTCTCTCTCTTTTCCCCCCTCTTCGTTTTCACTCTCGTAGCTCTCTTTCCCCACATGCACACCCACCGATTAGACAAAGTCATTTGACGCTGAATAAAAAAAAAAAAACAACTGCTGTGACTGGTATTGTCACGAGATAAAACTTTGCCCCACTTTGCTGGTATAGACAACATAATCAATATGGATGATTATCATTAGATATCAGCTTACTTGCAGACTGCTTTCATAGCTGTCAGCAAATATACAGCACCAGATTCACAGTGAGTTATTAATAAAGTCTGAATATCCCAGTTGGAAGCAGCTGAATTGATGCAGTCGACCAGCTAAGCAACACAATGTTTGACACGAATTGAACTGACCTCATTAGAAACAACTAACCAAGGTAGATCATTCAGATTGCAGATCTAAATAATGGCTAATTTATACTCCATTTATGTACAAAAACACATTCGTCCATATCAAGCCGCTGTGGCAGTGAAACGTGGTAGGTGATAAGTAACGTTTTTAAAACAACAAGCATCTTAATAAGAATTGTGCCTGCTTTGCAGACTGCTAATACGACAGTAAGTGAAGTTTATGCTGCTTTGGTGTTTTTTTTTTTTTTTAGGACATGGATGCCTCAAAGAAAATATCTGATTGACAAATATTAGCAACAGAGTTATTTGAAAGGATCTTTTGAGCAATATTGATATTCAGAAAAAATCTCAAGCAGTTTAATTCGGACAGTTTTAGTTGTATTTATGACTCATGTATTTGTTTTCTGATACATATGAGGTCATCTTTTATGCCCTGAATCATTTGACCTTCAATCTAACCTGATATAAATAGTTATAAATAGCTGTTCTGTAAATTCCGCTGACTTATAATCAAAGACGAGACGGAGCACATCCGTCCTGTTCTGATTGGTAGGTAACGTGACTCAGAATGGTGGCAATAAATTAAGCTTCTGGACGGACGCAGGGCCAGGACAAATAATTGGCTTGTAGATGTGGATTAATCGATACATAGGACTCACATGGAGTATGGTGCTTGCTATGGTCACACACAGAATCATCTATCATGCTTCTGCCCATTATCATTGGAGTCACAGTTGAACAGAACTGTGTGGACTTTCTTCTGGTGCCACCAGCCCTGGATGACAAAGACAGAGATTGGAGAATGACGTTGAAATGAGACCACAAAAAACATCTACTCTTACAAATTCATTAGAACCTTTGTCCGCTGTCTTTTCTTCTGCTTCCACTTGTTATTTTATTAAGCTGTTACCGAACATTTTCTGTGTCCAGTTCAAATTGAAGGCCATCCATTGTTTCTTTTTTTTTAACCGAAATCCTTCATTTCTTAACAGATAATTTATTGTGAAACATTTGCAGGTATAATTAACAACAGCCAGACCGTTTTTTTTAACAGTGATAAAAGCACAGTGGATGAGAATAACTCAGCCTAATGCCACTATTGTGTCAGTTGGAACCATATTGGTTACATTTATATCACATTATGAGCCATTACTACTGCATTTATAGCACAATCACATATTTAATAACCAGCAGATTCAGCTGAAAGCAAAATCCAAACCTCAAATAGGATGTTACCTAAATCTAAATCTACCTCGATAAGTGATGAAGATGACGATGAGGTCGTCTTTGCTCCGGTTTTCACAGACAGTTCGCAGAGATTGGATCGTGTCCTTGTCCAGTTCGACCCAGACGGTGATAAACCAGATCAAATGAAAATAAAACTGCAGTCGTGTCCATTACCATGATGTTCTTACATGGATCAGGCTTTTTTCTTGGGGGGGGGGGGGCCTTGGTGTTGCATCCAATGTCAAACCGAGAGGCTGTGACACTGTGCAAATCTTCCCTGCTAGCTACAAACACCTTGCCTCCGTCAGTCTAGATCTCCACCACTGTTCTCTCTTGGAGTTCTGATAAGTCCAGTTTCTCTTGCTCCCAATAATCTAGCATCGCTAACCATGCTCTGCTGACTGTTGAGTTGTTTTTTTTTCACACAACGTTACCTGATTCTTTTCCGGTCAATGTCAAATTTGAAATCGAACCTCCATCTGAGCATAAGCGCTGCTCAAGTTTTCTGCCCGCTGTGATGTGATACATTCAGTCTCTTGCACTGAATGAGACCCCCGTGATTACTTCAGATGTGGCTACTGCCATCTGTACTTGAATATTGCAAAATTGCAGTTTGCTGGAACATTAACACACAGTTAACGCCCTCAGTGGATGAAATAGGACGATGGTGCTTTACGCGATTAATCCAGAACATCATTATATGACACCAACCATGTTTTTCCTGGCCTCTATTTGGGTGTTGACCTTTGTTTGTTTGTGTAAACCACGCCCCCCGGCCATTATTAGAAGCCTGGCTTTTAATTGACTATGACTTTCCCTATTAGAGTAAATATAATAATCGATGCATCATCCATGGCGAAACTAATGTCCCTCAAGCAGATGCAGTGATTATTTGCTCTGCAGTCTGAGGTTTGAGAACAACACACCCTGTGGATCAATAGTATTTTTGATTCGGACTCTAATTACTCGGTCAATGACCTTTTAGAGTCGTCTGACCGCACACCCATAAAATCCTGTGGCGTTCTTAGTGGCACATTAATTTTATGTCTTCCTTTTAGCAGGCAGGGACGGCCTTTTGTTGTCCTCTTTTGTGTGGACACGCCATTATTCTGCCCACCTGGTATTTAAAGACAATCATGGCGTGGCTAGTAATTAGCTCCCGGGATCCCACTTTTGCTGGTGTGGTTTCAATGCAGGCTTTGTCTGCAAACAATAATACCACTTTTCCTCAGATGCAGCAATCACAAGAATGCACCAGCCACTTGTAACAGGTGGCTGATCTTTTCATGTTATGAAGCTTAAAACAGCAAGAGAGGGCTTTTGTGTGTGTTCTGCCAAACCAGACAGCGGCATTTTCATTTAATTTTAGGCAGAATTGTCCAGAAACATTGCTCGATTTCCTGCCAAAACCAATAGAGCATTTTTGGCTGCTTTCCCAATTCAAAAATATCTTAACAGAGTAACTCAAAGAGTTCTGAGCTCCATCATTTGCACCTAACTGTTTTCAAAATCGGTTAGGGTTTTTAAAATCCTGTTGTCTGAGCCCGGCTTAAGTGCCTGCCAGCTGCAAATACCTGCCCCGGGCTGGATTTGTATTCTTCTGAGCTGCAACCTCTGGGATGGAGGAAATTCAATCACAGCTGGTTTTTGAGCCACTCTTGCATCTCAGTATCACTTTTTAATTGGTTTCTAGTCTTAACCACATCAGGAGTAAAGCAAAAACATTTGTTTTGGTATAAGACTTTTATCTCACTGGCATTATTTCCAGTGTATTGCAGTCAGTTTTTGAATAATGCAATATGAAATATTGATATTTTCCATCATAAAAGCCATTGTGACAAATGTGGTATTATTATTATTATCGTCCAAAATTCAAGTTCAAAGAAATCCATTTTAAATTCTGAGCATGAGATATGTCTTCAGGATGATCTGAAATGCATCTCCTGTAGCTAGGCAACACTAAACCTAACAACACAACATACAAGCATGCGCTCATTACTACTATATTAGGACTCCTTCACTACACTCTCTAAACATTCATTTGCTATGGATAAACTTCATTTCACTCCATCTCAACTGTTGTCATTGAAATGAATCAGTCTTTCTACACTGTGTCTAAACTGAACAGCTGAGTACGGTGTTTTGTGTGTGTGTGTGTGTGTGTGTGTGTGTGTGTGTGTGTGTGTGTGTGTGTGTGTGTGTGTGTGTGTGTGTGTGTGTGTGTGTGTGTGTGTGTGTGTGTGTGTGTGTGTGTGTGTGTGTGTGTGTGAGATGTGGTGGTGGTGGTGGTGGTGGTTGGGGGGGGGGGCTCCATTTATCCACTTCCCTCTCCCCACGGGGCCATGTTGTACTAAATAGTGGCGTATGCTCACTAAGGTTAAGCGGTGAGTCAGAACAAGTGATGACAGATTGACCAATGGGCTGGAGCCAGGCTGCAGCGAAGCTCTGGTGCAGCAGATGAGACGACTCCACACAAACACAGAGGGCCGCTTTCTCAGCCCGCTGACCAGTATTGGATTTTTTTTTTTTTTTGTGCACCGTTTCTGTTTTCCTCTCTTGTCTCTCTGCCATGACGACATGGATTTTGAGATATTAATGATGGGTTTTACTCTGTTAGTTTTTGCTGAATGTGTTGGTTTTGTTTCAAACGTCTCTTGTTTTTTGTGATAGCGTGCCTCATAGTCCTGGGTGCACCCGTGTCATATTGGACTGTGCAATGGACAATTGCTTTATTAGCATCAAACAGCATTTCATTTGACCTTGATCCACTTTTTTTTATTCACATAGAAAAGAAGTAAGAGTCATAATTAAATAATCATTATTAAACAAAATAGAACATTATTATTATTAAACAATTTTTTCATAGTTAAGATATTTTCTTTTTGGCCAAAGTTTTGATGATTTAACTTGAAAGATTTCCACTTGTGTTTTTTCCGTTTGTGGTTTTGCTCCTTTGCTCCTTTGCTTTTCCCACCAGTTTACAGTCGGTGGGCTTCTGATGTAAAAGGATGATGTCACATTTCTCCTGCACCAGGCAGGGTTTAGGATCATTTCAGTCAACATTTGCAGACATTTGTGTGGCTGCTTATGGATGTTGTCGGCCTGTCGCTCCCCATCGAGCAGATAATCTTGAGTTTTAAAGTCTAAATTTAAATTGTAGTTTCAAGAGGACCTTAGAACGTTCTATGAAACTGCAAGGAGCTATGGGGACCTTCGTTAAAAATGAAATTGAGTCTACTGAAGTAATTTTTGAGACTCAGACTCAACTTTAAGCCACAATAGAGAAACTTGCAAAAGATTGGAAATAACAGCCTCAATCTGAACCCAATCAGTTCTTTGTTGTTGGACCTTTGTGCTAATTAAGGATTAGCCAAGCCCTGTTTTACAAGTTTCTTTCAGATTTCAGGAGGCAGAGCCATATGAGAGGACTTTTAAGTCCTCAGAACTGGCAACCAGACTCAACTACATTATCTAAAACATTTATTGAAATATTACAAATAAACAAAATAATTTCAAGGCCTATATTTTCAGTCATTCATGTGTTAAATTGCATTTCTCCCTTTTAGTATTTGTTGGTAATTCTTTTAAAAGTTTGTAGTGAAAGTCTGCTGTCATGAATCTGTTGCCCAGACACTGGAGAGTGCTGTAAAGCCTTTCATGTTGTCACTGTATTAAACCGAGTATATTCACAGCAGTATGCACTTGTTTATGAAGAGATTAAACATTCATTATAGAGGCATCAGTGCTGCTTGAACAGGGGGAAAGAAGAGGAGATGCGGCGAACGCCACGCAGATTTATTGATTTTCTCATTGATGCATCCATACGACTGTCAAACCATTTATGAAGAAATCTCTCTCTCTCTCTCTCTCCTTTTCATACTGTAACGTTTTTACTGATAAATTCCCGAACATGATACTACTTTATTCCCCAAAGAGCTCTTACACCTGGAACCTTGAATAAATGTGCTGGCCGTTTTTTTTTGTTGTCTTTTTCAAAAAAGCAATTCGTCAGAAACAGGAGATATGAAATTATAATTCTGGCGGAGACACATGCTATGTGGCGCTGCTCTGAATTATAAATGAAAGCAGAAGGGCCTTAGTTCTGCCTTCTTGCCCGAGCGTGATTCAGACAGTCTGGTGCGAGCAGAGCACGGTCACATAGCAGGTGGACGCACATGCACAAAGTCAATCTGTGAGTCCAAGACATTTCAGCATATCTGAATCATCGGCTCCTTTAACGTTATGCATATTTATCAAGCATATCAGGCCAGCGACAGCCTCTAAACTCAAGTGATAGCTCCTCTTCTTGACTCATACACTTTTTTATTCATAATTTAATCAAACTACCTTGCTTATATATGACTGAATTAACTGATTTGTCACTTTTTGATAACTCTACTACTCTAGGCTCACCAAAGGAATGGAGGATAATTCATCTACTGACGCATTTGTTGGGTGGATGTCAGAGACATATATGTCATCTTCAGATGACTCTCGCTAAGGCTTGGATTGGATGGTGCCAGTGCCTGCTCCGATTTTAATTAAAAAAGAACGTGATCTATCTCGCTAATCTGTTTATGTAGATATTATAAACTTGTCAGGTTTAAATGAGGCCCATTTTTTTTACGTTGCCAGCCGTGGCAGAGAACATTTTTGATCTACGGCAGGTTTTCCAACCTTTGGCAAACTGCATTGATCTCTAGTTCTTACCAGTATCACTCCTAAAAAAAAAAGTGTATCAGCAGAGCTCTCCCCTTCCTTTGTCAGCTTAAGCTGTGAATGCTGGATGGCGACTAGATATACCATGTCACGTGCATCGTGGCAAGTTGGTTGATCAGTGCTCAGCAGATTTCAGGATGTCCCGGTCTGCTGTGTTGCACTGATCCGAGGTCAGTATGAATGTGCTGCTGACAGCAATACTGGGTATCTTAAGCGCTGCCAAAGTGAGCTAACAGAGCCGCTAATAATAAGTGCAATAAAAAGTGAAGACTTACAATAAAGACCGAAGCAGTGCATTTTAAAAATGACTACTGCCACATTGTAAATGTGACTCTGCAGCCTGTGCTTGAGCGAGAGGTCCCCTCTTTAATGAGCTGGCCACTGAAAGACGTTTTAATGTCACCCTGACCTGTGTCTGTTTACTGGATGCCCTCTGTCCAGCTGCCAGTCTGAATTAGTCTCCACTCGCGCTGCACATGGAGATGAGGCGCTCGTCCTGATGGTTCATGGAGAGGAAAGCTGTGGAAAAACATGGAGCGTCATGTGCATGTATGTGATATGATTGGTTGTAATTCCAAACTCATGTTGTATAAAATTCAGATGCAATGCACTCACTGATATATGTATACACGGATTTCTGCAATGCTTTATCATTTATTTGGCTGTCTTAATAAAAGGCAAACTCTGCCAAAAGCCATACAACACAACAACCCACTATAACATCAGTATCACATTGATGCACACACATTTATTCATATCAATCCTTTCATTCTATGGATCCTCAGTCTTCACACTCACAGGTTGGTTAAATCGTCCTGACGCCGTGACTCAGTTGGGTCATTGTTTCACCTACTCCTGCTGAAAGCAACACAAAAAATTTTAATGGCGGGTTATATTTAGTCGGAGCCATACTTTACCAATTTGCATATTTAACAGCAACAGCTGTGGAACCTCCTGCCTTCCGTGGGGGCTTTCCTACAGCATATGTCTAGTATAAGGTAACAACTGAGTCACGGAATGATACCCCGCCCTCCGTTATTCACACAAGATTCTCATGCATAAACATGTGGCGGTGTAAAGAGACGTGTTATTGCTCGCTACCAGGGAATTTTGCATCAATATGAAATAAAAAAGGTGTTTGAACGTATGTCCACGCTAGCGGAGTCACTGTGGTATTAGAGGTGCTGTTGCGTCAGCTGTCTGAAAGATGCATGTGTCTGAGAATGAAGCAGGGTTTACTGTTAGCAGCCACGCTACTGGCAGGCTTAAGCAATGCAACCGTTCATACCAATGATACGATTGTTAAAAAATGATGTTTCAATATTTTCTGGGGTTTTGTTATAGAAAGCTGACTCCCGAAGCTATTCATGTTCTTCATATTCTGCACAGTGGTTTGCGTGAAGATCGTGAAACCAGTTGGTCATGGATCTGTCTATAACGGCAACCGATGCCTTAAGCAACATCCGCCTGTTTGAACCCAAACCACCGCCATGCAAGTGAGGAAGCATGGATGGTTTTGCAACTAGCTACAGCTAACGACCTTGATGGAGAGGCTGGTGGTGTCTTTATTTTGTGACCCATGTTCGCCTATACCTTGCACACACTGCATGCACTCTCAATGTGCACGTGCAGTAGTCTATCCCACTATAGGCTGCACGAGGCAATGAATGCGTGCACTCAAAATGTGTGTTTGTGATGGATTTTTTTTTTGCAAAGTGAGTGACATAATGTCACCTTGGAGTTCATTTAAACAACCATTTAGATCCATACGTCTTTTTCATCGACATCGATACAACCGCAGTGAGGGCAGCGAACGCAGAAGACGTACAGAAGGCTCCATAAATGGGCCTTAAGGGAGCCTGATTAAGCTCAATCACTATTTCCCAACAGTATTTAGCCTCACATTGTGTTCAAGATTGCCAATTTCTCTTTACTTATCCTTCCTGAGGAGAAGATTTAGGATGTCGCTATGATGGATGATAATACCACCGTTCTTAATCCTGCCATCAATGCTGCGATTGGTGAATTGTTGTGGTTTTTTTTGTGCTCCTCTCCATGCATGTACACAACGAGAAGTTCTCCACCATCTGAAGTTTGACCGGTTCACTTGAAGGATTATGCAGATCTCTTTTGCTTGTCCTGAAGTGAATGGCTCTGCAGGGAGCATTAAGAACACATACAGTGTTAGGTGGATTAGCATGTCATGCATACAAAATGCTTCTTTTTTCCCCCAGCTAATAAGTCCCACTGAAATATCTCAGTCCTGAGATGAGGAGTCGCATGTGGTCTAAAACTGATGGTTATCAAGTGATTTGAATATAATCCAATTTGTTTTATGAATGAGTGTTTTGAAAGAAGTACATGTGATTATTTACGTAAATTAAACACCGATGTGACTTTATGCTAATGGAGTTACGCATGGGTCACTTCTCACGGGTGACTTTCCCCGAGTTCCGAGGAGCCCGGCGACAGTATTGTATTTAAAAAAAGGTATGCTTGAATGTAACCAAACTCATTTCTCGCTGTGCATTTTAAACATCAGATAGAATTATTCACCCATTTTTTTTGAGAGTGCTCGGGAAAAAAAACAACACATGAATAATGCAGCAGCACTCGGTGGCTGTGGTGGGGCCTTAATGAGATTTTTGGGGGAGATTGTGCTTACTGAGTCATCTTGGGTGAGAGGAGAGTCGGGGACTGAAGGAGTGAAGGTGAGCCATGAGAGAGGGGTTTCAGGTATGTGCTTTAAGATGCAGCACTAATTCGAATGGAGGCAGGAGCTAAATGTAATTATGGTGACATTAAAGCAGGAAACTGGGAATGAAGTATGGGCTGTCTGGTGTTATCCTCACTTATCCAGTGTGTCTTCTCACTAACTGAAGGCTGCACTAGAACCATACTAATACCACTGTAGAGATGCAAAAAGAAATAAAAAATACAAAACACAACTCTGATTTACATGCCTGTGGACAGAAATATGGATAAGGTGACACCTTATCCATATTTCCTCAAGTTCGCCGTGTCAAACGGGCGAACTTGTTCTCGCAGTTCTTGCATCTAAACTAAAATCTAATCATATTAAAGCCCTCGAAATGCATTTTGAAGAAACATTGAAGAAAATGGATATAATCCCTCTGGGACCCCAAATACCCAAAATAATTACCATAACTGATAATGATTATTATATGGGATCTGTTGTAATATAATCACATACTCTATACTTTAAGATGTCCCAGTATCCTTTAAGATGCTCTCCTTTATGACTGCAGAGCTCTCCAGTGCAGCATTTGTGCTCCACATGAGTATACAAAAATGTGATTCTAAAAAAGTATTTAAAATTGATATTTACTACAATATCATAATGATATATATTCCAGTATTTGGATCAAATAGCTAGTGAAAAATAAGGTGTTAATAAGGCGCCTGGTATTTCATCAACTCATTTACGCTACATAGTTAGTCTTTTAACGCAATATAAGAATCAGATTGGACTTCCATCTGCCATCTCAACGTTTAAGTAAATGTGAAGTGAAAAGAAAAACAACCTCTTGTTCTTAGATGAGGCACCGAATCCGTGCGAGCAGAAAAGTAGTACAAGATATGGCCACAATCTCATAAATATAAAGCACGGTACTAAAAATAATGAGTCATGTCATTCAAAATGCCCATACATTTTTCATATTATAGTAATGAACTGTGCAAATGAGTTCATATTTACTGTTGGACTAGCAGTGCAGTGCCTGCATGTTATCAGACTGACCACACGTTGAATACCATCACCACTATAGCAAGGGGGAGACCTTTTAACCTGCAAACACTGCAGCAATGTAACAAACAGTGCCAGACATGCAAATTTTCTTCCTTTCCTCCTGTCATATCATGAAGCAGCTCACCCACCCTAGGTGGAGGCCCGTCTTGATGCTAATTAAGCCCTGTTGCATTTATGCAAGAGGTCCAGCAGTGACTGCTGCAGCCGCACTAATCTAGAAATTGAAGTAGTTACTTGCAAATGCTGCAATGTAAGGTGTGACTTCTCCAGCAAAAATCCTAGTTTAACTTGTGCAAGTTAATCTAAGAGGTTTATGTTAACCACTTCTGCTTGAGTCACATCAAATATGCAGTGCAGCATCTAAAAGTTCAGATTTGAATGGAGAGTTAGGGTGTGGGTATTAATGCAATTAAGATGCAGTGTTCCGTGCAGTTTACAGTGTGCAGAGGAATGCAGTATACTTGTGGTATTTTTTTTTTATGATATATGCAGCACACCTGGAGCTCAAATGGAAAAGGTGACTTTATATGGAATCCATTATCATATATTATTAGTTCATCTATCAGGGGCTGGTGGCAATCATGGCAAGTTATATTCATTCCTCTTGTCCTCCGTTCCCTTCAACATACTCTATATTTGGAAAGGGAGCAGTGCAGTATCCAGAGGAGCTTCCTCTGAGATAACGCTATTATTCCCAAACAGGGTTATTACCATCGCTGACTTATAACTCGTTTTGAGACCACTCCACCGCATCGCAGTCTCGATTGGAGCAGCAGGTTTGTGTAGTAAGTTTGCAAAAACCTGGGGCTGGGTGTGAAGGTTTTAATCAAGGTAACTTGATTAATCTGGCACATTCTACTCCCGCTTCTGCAAAGCACTCAAATTACAATCTCTGCAGATGGAATCCGTACCTGCCAGCTGTAAAGAAAGTTAATCACTTGAAAGTGAAGGCCTCTGAACACGCATGCTGTTGGGCAGAGAGATTCTGTTATTCATTGACTTAACTGTGGATGTTTTCTCATTACAGTAATATTATATTGATGCTCCATCCTCCAATCCTCCTCAGGATCTTCTTAGCTTTTCTTTTTCTTGACACTTTCATTCATTCATTTTTGTTGTTGTTGTTGTTGAAAATGTTGGGTAATGAGCGTTTTTCCTGCCTTCCACTCATTAATTTAATCTTTTAGTAAAAATTTAATCTCAGCCTGATTCATTCCTGGAGTCATTACTGGATCTAAAGCCCTCAAAATAGAGGGGTGTTGCTGGAGAGAGTATTTCTAGACTGCATATCATATTTAAAAACCCATTCATGGATATTTTACAGAAACATTTACAGTAGTACTCCAGCAGGTTATCTTATGGGGATTTTAACATGCTGCTTTTGTTTGATTGATCAGTGTCAGATAGAAGCAATGAGAAGTTACCTGAATTTTTGTTTTTTAACTTTACTAAATTATAAGCCTGTGGTAATGTGCACCATTGTGAGATTTAAGAATAACACTAATAATACTAAACCAATAACAAAAGAAGAGAGTCAACATCACCGTCCATGTGTTCAGATCATTATGCTTCGTTTTTAATACTCTTGGTCCTGAAAAGATTGTTTTGCAAACAATTCCAGCAATGCATTCTCTTTTTGACAAAATGCACTTTCTATCTTCAACATTGTTACGTCAGAAACATGGGAAATATGTCGTCTGCACTGCAAATATTTTTTGCATATCTATCTACATATTTTTTGTATTTGCTTGCTTGTGTTTTCCTGGCGGTATTGGAGGTAAGAAGTTAAAAGTGATGAGGGGTAACATTGCGGAAGGATTCATTTTAACCATATAGAAATCCTCTCATCACAGGGCCAATGCTTATATATTAACTCACTGCTTCAAAATGAGGCGAAGGTGTTACCTCAGCCGTGACCTAGTGAACTTTAATCATTTCTTTAATAGGAAAATAAATTTAAACCTGTCCTAGGACATAAACAGATGTGCATGGCCATGCTGACTGACTGGATGACTGCAATCACTTGAAGCACCAGCTATACAATGGAGATAATGTTAACATTAAAGAGACTCTTGCAAGGCAATTATAACAATAAGTAGTGCAAAAAATAAATAAATTGTAAAACCACCTTATACAGTCATTGCAATTCAATTCAGTCACTAAAGAATCTTGCTTCTGTGAAACAAGTCATTACATTTTTAGCTGATAGCATGTCTGCGAAGTGTTGTCTCACCTGTGTATTGTGTAATCTGCTGCAGTGAGGCTGTAATTGGGCCTGTATGTTTCTGACATTTAATTGCAAATCTAATGACGTGCCCATCAGCCTCACCTGTGCTTTGTGTTTAGTGCCAATTAGCATGATAACATTGCACCTGCTACCCATCAACCCGTTTGCATTGTAGACATGCTAGTATGCTGATGCTAGCATTTCACCCACGGCACACGTTTGTGTGTTTTGCTGGTGAAATCCTTTCACTTTTGTGTAAGACACAAAACACTGAACAATAGAAGAAGAAAAAAACACTCCCAACACTCACCCCTCACTCCCACCCACCCCAGATAAATCTCCACATATTACATTGTGGAATGTGAGTTAGCGTGACAAGGAGACAAAACATGAATAATGATAATAATAATAATGAGGAGGAGAAGAGGTCAAGAAGTGCCACAAAGGGAATGCATTACATGTATTTTTGTATTGCACTTAAGGCACTTGTCCAGGATAATATGGCTTCCTCCAAGTGATGAGCCCAACCGCTGAGACTTAGTGGGAGTGTGTGGAGGTTTCCAGCGCTCTGCTAACATTTTAGGCCAGCTATTACTATATGTTTCTGATATTGTGTTATATTTATATGTTTAGCAGAGAAAAGGCATTCAGGAGCAGTACAGCGGGGTTGCATGGCACTTTCGAAACCATTTTCCCGAAGAGAAAAGCATCCTTATAAGACCAGAACATGTGCATGAAGGAGCCAATGAGTCCGTCCATACAGAGAGTGCATAGTGGTAGGTGTGTGCAGCCTTAAAAAGTGGCAGACATGGCAGTAGAACAGCACTGATGTGTAATCCTGACATACTATCTGTCTCCGTGTGACCGTCAGACCCGACAAATATACGATCTGCGATGTTAACAATGTCAGCTGTGCTTTTAACGGCCAGCACTAATGAGCCCATGAATCATCTTGCTAGATGCTGTATTTTTTTTTTTTTTACCTAACACCATCCCAGAGTGATTCCACTTGCTTCAGTTATTGGCAGTGTTGTTTTATCTAAGTGCCACGCTTTTCAAATAATCATCGCCAAGATGGTCGTGTGTTTGTATAAGCAGCATCGTATTTATGGCAAAGAAGCTGTCTTGAAAAGTCTCCTGGCAGGAAAAAAGCCCGTTGTAGACTCGTTGGACCTTCGCTCTCTGAGATGGTGGGGAGATAGGATGTGATGTGAAAATGTTCACTTAACTTGAAAAAAAAAAAAGTGACATGGTGATAGAAGCAGTCTTGCCTTGTAGGGACCTTGCTAAGCAGTAAACATATTAGTCTTGTGAGACGACTTCATGTAGCCTTTATACCAGCCTCTGATAAAGCCCATGACATTTAGGACGCTCACTGAAAGTGGATTATTACTCCACATGACTTATTCTACTGCATTATTACAACCACCAGAGGCTGTAATTATCACTAATAAAATATGGAAGAAATCATCAAATAGTCAAATATATGTTTGATATTTTATGTATTGTAATAAAGTCAGGGCTAAAAATATCTGACCCACATTCCACCAGCTGGTTTTGCTATGAGCAATGTAAGCGTGACAAGCAAGTAGCCAGGGAGCAGATGAATGACTGCGTCACCGTGATCCCCTCTGTTGATGAAACATCTACTCAGTCGTCATTACTTTACTGTCCCCTTGAGGAAATCCATTTTTCACTCTGTTAGTACTTTTTGCGCTCGCACAGAAACCTAAATTAAACCTGCAGTTAATGTGGAGCGATGTGAGAGTAACAAGTTGCTGCCTCACAGAGCCCAAGACGTTAGGGTTAGATGCCTTGCTCAAGTCTTCATTCTATCTTTGTCCACTGGTCTTGCCACTCTAAAAAAAATGTTAAAAAAATGAGTGAGTGAACTTTGAGCTGAGAATAATTTACCACAGACATGTGTTCCAGAGGGTCAAGGATGGATCTACGCGTTCAATTTACTTGAACGTTGCTGTTTCATCGCAACATTCTATGGGAAAGGTTCGAGACAGGAAGTGAGAAAAGCTCTTGTAGAGATCAACTACAGGAGACGTTAGTGTTGGAATGAACCAGTCTGTCTCAAATAAATACAGCTTCATATGTATGAAAAGATCTCAGTGCTTTATTAATGAGGTTGATGAATAAAAAAGTTCGGTACAACGTAGTAGGCTACAGCAAAAGAGAGATATAATCGCTCCAGCGCGTCCTGGGTCTACCCCGGGGTCTCCTCCCAGTGGGAAATGCCTGGAATACTTCCCCAGGGAGGCGTCCAAGGGGGGCATCCTAACCAAATGCCCGAACCACCTCAGATTGACTCCTCTCAATGTGGAGGAGCAGCGGCTCCACTCCACGGACTTCATTACTTTTAAATTCTCATAGGCCCAAACTGCTTGAAAGAAAATGTAAATGGAGCAAAGTGTGACAAAACAGTCACACGTTGTTATTGCAGGTCTTTTTTTGCAAGGATGCCCTACCTTCACAAGCATATCAGTGCTGCCGGCTATGTCAAACATTACTATAATACTTTTTTGGTAGACTTTTGTTGAATTCTATCCCTGGTTTTCATGTCTTCTCTCTACCTGATTATTATCAAATCACTCATAATACATCTAAATACCAGGTACCAAAGACGGTACATTCACTGGAAATAATTAGAAGCAGTGATTACAGTTCTAAAATAACACCAGAGATATCTCATAATCTTGTGACAAGAGCAACACACCATCATCTCCCACAGTCGCACTGCGATTTGTGCTATGTTGAGAATCACACCGTGACGGTGCTAATGATGATGACTTTCACAGCCCGTAACCAGAGGCGAGCGACGCTATTTTTAGAAGCAGCACCTTTTTTATTTGGAATGAGAAGAACATGTCGTTGTTGGCAAATCACCTGTTCTTTTTTTCCTCTCGCTTCATTCATTTGTTGATTTATTCAGTGGACTATTCCTCATCTGGTTCCTTGTCTCAGTCATTCATCATACTGGGTGTGTTTTCTCTGCCTCCCCCCCCTGGTTCAGCAGCAGTCCCACCTATCAGGCATCACCTTTGATTAAGAGAATACCTCAAACACCTGCAACCAGGTCCATAAGTCTATCTTCGTATGTTGTTTCAGGCCACAGCTGTCTCTTTACTGAGAGTCTCACATGCCGACATGGAAAATGCTGTGAGTTTGTTTATCATTCACTTCTGACATTAGTCCTTTGGGGGAAATTGACTTAGGAAAAGCCAAGATATGCCTGACATCACAGAAATATTCACATTCATTCACAACTTGGCCACAGCTGTGAAAACCCCTTTCATTTCATCTATTTTGGAGGATATTTCAGCGCCGTGGAGAGAGAGAGAGCTGAGCTGAGGTCTAATTATCATTAACTATCATCATGTGTTAAAACTTCACAGTAAATTAAGAAAGGCATTGAATTACATGCTAATTTCTATACCTGGCAGAAATCAGGCGAATCTATTATATTTATAAGAACTGAAGCCTGACCACACAGGTTGATTTCAGTCTCCAATAACATGTTTGAATCCATCCTGGAGGAACAAACAAGTTCACTCGCTGACATTTTCACTAAAGGTCACATTATGAACCCGTCATCTGTATATTTTCTTCTCCTAGACATATAGCCCTGAATGAGTGCATATTGTGCATACAGGAGATTGTATTAACACATGCACACAATAAATATGCAGTGCAATAGTTCCACCAAGAAGTGATACCTTAAGTCCAAAACACCTCTCAAAAAGGTGTCTCCAACATGCAGTCAGTGCAAAGCCTCTCAAAAGGGTGGCTGATCTGACAGTTTTAGATCAGGATTGATGTGGAAGTTATCCTCTATCTACCTTTCAGGTGAATCATATATATCACAGTATTTAATGCTCTTTTACTTCTGTTCCCAAACTGCTCATTACCTCAGTGACTAGCAGGTTCACGCCATCAACAGAGAGATGTGAGTCTTAGCTAGCAGCTACGTGGATGAGGGGCTCGTGCCAAATTTGAATCTTTGATGCAATACTTTGTTGTTAACTGGACTATTTCAAGTGTAGCTATAGCCTACAAGCCATTTCAAAATTGAGAAAAACATCAACATTTAGGATGTGGATACTGATAGCCATGAAATGCATCATGTACAATACAGTCCACCATATTAAATCACATCTGATCACTGGCTTTTCAGAATAATGACAACGACGGTTACGTCTTAGGGAGCTTCCACACCTACATCCTTCGGTCTGGACTTTCCGACTTTTCAGTTTGATCCGGACTAAAATTGCAAGTGTGAAAGGTGACCAAGGTTAGGATCTTTGGTCCGACAAAAGGTGGTCTCGGTCTGGTTCAAACTGAACCACGGTTTGGTTCGTTTACAAGTGTGAAAGCACTTTTATGGATGGTTCGGACTTTCGGACCGATTACAGGAAGCTACAGCAGGCCGTCAGTAAACAAAAGAAGAAGGAAAAACAAATGGAAGGAGTTAAAAATGATGCGGACTATCAGGTGTGAAAAGCACCTTTAGCACAATTCAACAAATAGCACCAGTCTGCTATTGGTAATTATTTGCTCTTTTGCACAGCACAAATGTTAGTTAGCTGACGTGAGGAAGAAGACATCCCTATCCTCTTCCTCTGGTGCTGTAGGCTGCTATTTGTTTAGTCCATGAGAGGGTAGCATCTGGGCCGTAACAAAGTCTGCCACCAGATCATCCATGATTAATGTCTTTACCAGTGTAGATTCCACAGCCATAAGCGTGAGGTGGGTCAATCTGGCACAACTCATTATGGCTCATTATTACTGAAAAGGATCTCTTTTTGGACACATGCAGGTTACACCGGCCAAGACGTGGAGAAATTGGCGCTGCGGTTTTTAGCCTTGACATTTCCCTGACCCCAACGGCTGTTGTTGTTTTTCAGCTAGCAGTACCTGCAGCTGTAGTCGTTAGCCACTTGACTAGACCGAGGAGGAGATATTGGCCGCTGGTCAGGAGCAACAGCTTGCAACACCACCCACTTGGCTGCACGGATGTTGTCGGCACATCTTTACGTTTTCTGAAAGAATCTGTCAATTGATATTTGTTTTCATTTCGTCTCCTGCTCAGTGCTCAGAAAAGATGTTGATAGGATTATCTTCTGTATCGACATAGTTACAGAAACACCTGTACAAACACACCACATGAAAGGCTGTATACCTGTACATTATGAGGCCTCATGTATATTAAACATCTTTATTTCCCAAGGAGAATTTGTTAAGAACAAATTTACTATTTCAGGTAATGCATGTAGAATATCTTCCCTATTTTAATTTATTTAGATACAAAACCGAAATGCCTATGGCCTCCTTTATATCACTATTTTTCATATTAAATCCTGTGTTTTTCCCAGTAGAATTCAAATGTTAAGAGTTACAGCTATTATTTAATTATGTTTTGTCTTCCACAACCCCCTCCCCATCCGGCCCACTTAACAAACCGTGTTTCTGTATCTCAATCCAGACTCTCCAAATACATCAGCCTCAGTTTATTATTATAGAAACCATAAATAATTCAGTGGATTTTGGTAACGTTGCACCCTCATTGGCCGTTTTTAGAAGTCTGCGCTATTTAAGAGCCTGGCACTTACACAGCTTGTATTAAAGTTAAATAATTCAAGGGAACGAGGGATGATTGAAAAGGGAAACAGATTAAAGAAATAACTTTTTATGCACCGCTGCTTTCCATGATATTGATGGATCTTGCTTGATCGCTTTCTTTCATATAATTTGGGGCTTTTATAGATTTTGATTTTATATAAAGTTTGCATTTCGGCATTTTTACATTGTGCTTGGTCACTATATATTGTGATTGTTTAATTTTTGTAATCATTTCATCCGTTGACTCGATTTGTCTTCCATTAGTATTGGAAATTGAACTTATCTTGATTAAAAATACTGCAAACTTATAATAAACCAGTAACAATGATGTATTAGAGACACTGGTACACAGTCAGGTTCAGGCTTCATTAGTAAAGCCAGAATCTGCATACACACCATAATATTTAGAAAAATGATTGTCTGCATCAATTAGCATAATAAAATACTGAAGTGTTTTGGATGATGGCACTTCATCAGCAGGTTGCTCCTGATGCTCTGATCTTGGTCCTCATCAGTGACATAGCCTCTCCTCTACCTCTTAATTATATCAAACACAGACAAACCTGCTCTCTGTAATTAGACCTTGGCTGAGAGGCACAGAGGTCTCTCGTGCACCTCTCGTATAATTGCATCTGATATTCACTCCTTAACAAGATTTTGCTAACCTTCTATTGACATTTAGACTATAAAACCTCCTCCTGTCCTGTCTGAAAGTTCTAATTGTAAAACAGAAGCAGCAGTAAAACCACCTTTTCTTTCTTCGCTGAAATATTAATTAACCTCTTTGCATTTATTCAGAAGCCCTGGTATCAATGTCAAGACTCACAAAAAAAAAGAAAAAAAAAATGACAATGTGAAGATTTCTCCGACGTTATATTATAGACTGTGGTTATATTATTCCTATCTCTATGTTACAATTTTTCATCAGTTTCAGAGTATTGTAATAGTTTGATTTTATTCAGTCTCATCTTTTCACACAACAGCCTGTAACATTGAGCCTGTCATTTTCAACAACAAATACATTTCTATAAAAACAAACAACAACACTGAAACTAAGTTTTTAATCAAGATAATGAGAAAAAATGTAATGAATGAATCTTTATATCTGCAAAGCAGCTGTTTCTGGTTAGGGAAAGATTTTGTTCAAAGATTAAGTCAAAACTGGCTTAAAGCACAAGAAAGGCTTGGTTTAAAAAAATAAAATAATCTAACACGAAGGCCGATTTTTTTAGCTCTTCGTAAACTTATCATCGTATCCCATAATCTTTGTGAGCAGATTAGGGTGAGATTGTTTGTGAACTGTTGTTTCAAAAGCCCAAAAGGAACGTTGAGCCTCAGCTTTTGGGGAAACATGGACAGAAAGGCTCAGATGGATCAAATGGAAAAATGAGCATCCTGGACTCAATGATGAGTATTGATTATTTGATCATCAATATTTACCCATAACCATATTCTCATACCAGTGTTGGAATGTAACTGAGTAAAAGCACATTAGTTGTACTTAAGTATTTCCATTTTATACATTTTTTTTTTTACTTCTACTTCACTACATTTCAAATTCAGATAGTAAAAAAAACAATAATTTTGTTTTTTACTCCAGCACATTTTGTTTGCCACACAGATTGTAGTTACTTTGCAAGTAAAGTCTCTGCACACCCACACCGGTGTTTTCAATTATTCTGGCTGATTAGATGTCAGGTATAAGTTGATTGGAGCTCATCAAATGCTACGAACTAATTAAAACGATAACAGTGTTAATTGGCCAGCCCTGACACGTCGGCCATAAACACAAACAACAGGAGGGTGAGGGGTATGTAAAGTGCAATTTGTTGACACCCGCTGTTCTGAGAAGAGGTCGAATTAGGCAACACAATTGAAAACCTATGAGGTTGGACTGTAGGTGTGGATAGATTTCATATGCAAATATATGATCACTTTATAAATAGATAATGATAAATAGTTAAAATTTGCTAGACATACGATATTGGAATACTCCTAATACTTCAGTGCATCAAGTACTTTTACTCTGGATAATTTAAGTACACTTATCTTGCAGAACTTTTACTTATGATATTTTTATTTTTGGTTTTGACTACCACCACTGCTTGTTTGCTAAGCTTAGCTAAAGTCTTCAGATGGAGTATCATGGAAATCAAAGAGAGTATACCAAGTGTTATGGTACATCAGCAAATACTACAAATTGGCCATTTCATGTGGAACCAACTTCGATCAATAGGATTATATCAATCTTTTTCTCTACTCTTCTATTTGATATTTTGGTTCTATCCATTCATATATTTTCCTACCTCATGTCCCCCCTAGGTGTATTGTTCTATATCAGTGCAAATCCAAGCAATGCTTTGTCAACAAAGCTGCTGTTTGTATCCATAAAGTATTCCTTCCTGATTTGAGCTGCATTGCAGAGTTTTTATAGCCACTTGTGCCCATTTATATATCATGGCACAAACAATACAACACCGTCACAAGAATCTAGACTATTGCATCAATAGGCTTTGTAAAATTGCATATCTATTGCATTGGATTGCATTACGTTATTGCATTATTGTACAGGTGTTTAGCAATAGCCATAAAGGCTCTGATTTCCTGCAACACCAGTTTGGTTAATGCCCAGATGCTGCGTGGTACTTGGCAGGATGAGCTTTACTCATCTTATGTTTGTGTGTAAGCCAAAGACCTTGTGAGTTATGAGACCTTGCAATGATATGGTTTTGGAAAGGGGTTAGTGTTGGAACTTCAAGGACATGAGGGTCCATGAGCACTACTGTATAATAAATGTTGAGGTTAACCCTTGGATTTATATCCTGGTCATCATGCAAACCTTTGTTTCTTCAAGTTCATTTCCTCTTTATGCTTTAATTTAAAAAATCATCACTTATGAAATTTAAAAAAGAATATGGCTAACTGTAGCAAAAGTCTGTGCAACATTTTCAGGAGAACATATGACTGATGAAGAGTAACGATAAGGATGCAGTGATTTATCTGGCTGCGCTAATGAAGGGATACGGCGACGGAGGGGGACAGATGAGGAGTTACAGGTTCACAGTTAAAAATGAATGAGGAAGGAGTGGGTTTGAGGAATTAACTTTGACTTGTGCATAAAGCCAAGCCAAGCAAGTCCCACAACACTTTAATGAGAGGGGGTGGTAGAGTTGAGAAGTGACAGAGTGAGAAATAAAGATGGAGTGTTGCCAGCGGACAGGTATGAAAGATGTCTGACTTGGTGATCTAGAAGATGAGGAAGAGAGGAAGGCTAGACGGAGCCCAGACTGATGGAACGGGTGCTTTTGTGTACCGGCTTTAGTCGGGTGATTGATGGTGGACAGGTTAGAGATGCAATGCAGTTCAGAGTGATTTAATTTAGAGGCTAGGAACTTGGATTGCTTTGCATAGGCCAGGTCTGTTTTCCCTTCTTCAGGCTCTAACATTATCTACCCATTAATCTTGTTGAATAAACTCACGTCAGCTGCATTGAGTTGACTCCGTTTGAGAGTTGCCATTTCAAGATGAAGTCAAGTTGAGGCTGATGATGATCGCAGGTAGTTCAGTTAGTTTGACCAAAGCCAAAGAGTATACACAGTACGATGCCTCTCCTCCACCTGGATCACCTGGATCCATCTATAACAAGACGTACCAATGATATGAAATGTTATGCACTTCTCAACCCGATCCCCACTGGGCATTTTGTATGTGAAACTGTAACGTATAAGGTAATACCAGCTAACATTAGCATCCAATGGGGAGCTTCTTTAGTTTGTTGCTAATCCATTTGACGTTCTTAACCCACTGCAGGCATGTTATTGCTTCATCCAGTTTGAATTTCAGCCGAAAACCACTCTGCAAGGACACAGTTCGTCTCCTCGACAGATCACTTCTGCTTTGATTTCGCGTCCAAAAAATTAACTTTTGGTTGGTTAGGATAGTCCCGCCCCAACCCCCTGACGTACTTGGTTCTTTTTTTCCTGGCCCAGCAACGCTTTGGTTCCGCTCCGGAACCAGTTTTCATGGCCGAGAGACGCTTCTTCGGCAGTGGAAACGCGAGGAACTGGTTCCGAATTAGGCTCTGGCCTGGAACCGGCCCTGGCACCGCCTCGGTTTCAAAGGGTCTTAAGAACTGTCAACAGGATCAATTTAGACAATATCTGATATCTTCAGCTTTAACTTTTCATTAAAACAGGTTGATCACTACATAGCAGTCATCACTAAATATAATACCACAATTAAAGTTAGGATTAGAACAATGAGTAACAAATGTATGCGTTCAGAAATGGATTTATTTTAACCAAATAGGTGCTGCAATACATTGGTCTGATTTTTAAATAAAAAAAAAAATTCAAATCAACTTTGAAATTGACTTAGTGTAGAATATTGTAAAATATTTGTCACAGCTATGATGAAAGAAGAGTACTTTTAACCCTATTTTCCATGCATATGATTCAAAAATTTCTTTATCCTCTTTATTTCTTCATTTGATCCAGCAGGGCTTCCCTACAAAAGTACTAATGAACATATCTGACCCCCTCTCAGACAGTCCAGTCCATCTGTCCCATTCTTGTGAGCACGATGTCTCAGGAACCTCTCGAAGGGAGTTTCTTAAAATTATGGAACAAGGTCCACTTGGACTCAAGGATGAACTTGCTTACATTTTAGTGGTCAGAGTGCGACCTCATTCTTATGGGAACATCTTGAGGGACTTTCATTACCTCTGGCGCAAAAGTCTTCATGGTCTCAATGATGAACAAATAATAATCTGGTGGTCAGCGGTCAAATTCACTGTGACCTCGCCAAACACGTTTTTGGCCACAATCCCAGAATTTCATACGCTAAGAATTTCACACAGATTTTTTTTAATAGGATAAAATGATGTGTTGAGTGCTGATATTTTATATCCAGTCAAAAGTCAGCATCACTGTGACATCAAATTGTTCTGTAAATGTTCCATGTCACAACTCAGGAACAGAAGGGCAGATGGTGCCCATATTTCACATCCGTTCAGATACTGACTTGGTGACTCTTGAAACTTTAAGTCTTCACATATTATCTTCTTATAGTCACATACAGTCTTCATATATTATATGAGCGTGAACAGACATGCATGTAAACTACAACTTGACTCGCGCACAAAGGCATTGCAGTTGTTTTGTATTTTCCATTTGTATGCTGGAAGAGCATTCACCTCCATAGAGTTCAGAAAGGTGATAATGAAAATATATTAAAAGACAACAGTCCCGGTCACTGCGAGAGCTGCAGCGAAGCTTCACTAATAGATCACAACAGAGGAGACAGCTCTGAATGAAGCTGGTTGGAGAGGAGATGACAAACACACAATAATGATCCATTGCTACTCCTTAAAACTCCTTGAATAGAATTTTCTTTCCCAGTAAAGAGCGTTCTGTTTACAAAATAAGATCTGTGTGTCTGAATTTATGAGAGGAAGGAGGAATTCCAAGACACTGATTGCCATTTATTCCAGGGAGGTAATAATAACCTTGTAATAACTGATGTACCCCCCAGTGCAGTACTGACAGCTCATTACCTTCTTGTTCCTGCTTCATACTGATAATTCACCCAGAAAGTCATGCATGTCATGCCTTTCTTGTTTTTTCTTTTTTGTTTTTTTTTGCCCCCTGAAATGTTTGCTTCATTTATGTGCTTGATCGTGATTCCGTTTTGTCTTCCGTGTTTGTTGGGATACTGCTGATAAGGACTTCCCTTCTCACACAAAGCTGCTGATTGATTTTTGCTGAACGGACAGCTAATGGCCAGATCACACCAGCATTTACAATGGCAACATTTTTCACCAAACTTAAATAATAATGAGAGAATGGACACCGAGATCAAGTCAGGTGAAATTCGTTTTTTTAACTGCATGCAAAATATCCTGTGGATCTATTCTGTGGATCTTTCAAAAAAATGTTTATACTTACAATAATGTAATACAATCATGTTTAATATTTTTTTTCAGTTTGAATATCAGCTGATATGTTGATATCAGACTTTTTTAAACTCTCTCATAGCAATCCAGTGTCAGTCTTTCTGTTTTACACACTGCTTTACATCAGTAGTTAAACTGTTTTCCATCTTTTTCTTAAAAATTGTCCTGGTTACCTATCAATTATTCCTTGCTTATTTCTCTCCAGCTCCCCTCTTATGCCTTTCAAACATGACATAAGCTTTCAGTGCTGTCTGCTTTCCTTGCCAAAGAATAAATAGTTATAGACTTTATAAATTTATGAGTTTAAAACTATTGTACCCGCAATGTGTCATATTATCTACTCTAGAAACCAAGAAATAAAACGGCATACATTGTGCAGAAGCTGATTGTATGTGGCTGTGCAGGCAGGTCTTTGTTGTGCACGTCTTTTCTTTTCTTTTTTTTTAATATAAGAGAGCGGCATTCCCTTCAGCAGCACCCCTTTGGTTCATTCCAGGGAAATCCTCCTCTTGACGATGCTGCATGTACTGTAAGTCACTAAAGGAGCAGTTTTTTTTTTTTTACAAATGTCAGCCTCCCACATGATCGCAAGCTTGAAAGACAAAGACGAGGTGGAATGGGAAACAGAGGTGTCTCTCCTGGTGTCTTTAAGAAAGCTTGTAGTCTAGAAAAACCTTCTCTAATAGCATTTTTACCGCAAAAAATTTCAAATGCAGTGGCTCGAAGTTTAGTTGTGTGACACTTTACAAGTTTTCCTCTCACTTGTTGTAGCCTCTGCCACGGCATGAGAATCTTACACCGTTCCAAGGGAAGTCTCTTTTCAGAGATCCATCTCGTGAAAGCTAATCATGTTCAGTGGAGGTTTTGCCTCATTAAACAAAGATCAATGTGGATGTCAGCAAAACAATAGCAGCAGTATCTTTTCTCACTTGGTCTTCAATTGGCTTCCGAGATGACTTGGACAAGATTTCCGCCACCACGCCTCAAGGTATACATATATTAGAGTTTCAGTGTTGGAAGGTGGATTCATTTGCATAATTAGAGGAAGGAGAGACAGGGAGGCAGAGCATAGTAATGAGGCAGGGAAATGGGAGTAAGTTTGCAGCTTGGCACATGACTGCAGCCATGTTTAGACTTCACTACAGTGAATCTCTCAAGGGGGCCCTATACTAATGACTTATGACTAATTATTCTTCTGGAGTCGAGTCCAAACAGTTGGCAGCACCCCCCCCCCCCCCCCCCCCCCCCCCACACACACACACACACACACACTCTGAATCCGTCCTCCTCAAACATGTACCTGTTGATGTTGTTGCTCCTGTTTCGAGCGAGGGGTTATAGACAGCGGGTTATTGTACGGTGGCCTTGTTTGGTTTTCCATTCTTAGAGATTATGTCAGAGGAGGAAAAAAAGGTGGATACTCAACAGTCCAGCACCTCCCTCGCACTATCCAGTGCCTCACCAGCCCAGTGAGCAAATATTTGGTAATGAAAGAGGCTTTGTGCTTCGTTGAAAGCATCCAGGGAACACACTTCTCATGCGAAGCATTAGTTTGTTGTTATGCATCTCTTTGTTTATTCCCAGATGGCCGTCCACACCCCATTGTTTCTGTGGTTCTTACAGGGCCAAAGCATTCAACTTGCCCATAGCTGTGTGATTCCACATGCGGTATAGTTTGTTTAATTTGCCTTTTTTTTTTGTACTTCAAACATGAACAAAAATTATCAATTAAAACAATAATCAAACCAATTTTCCACTTTCATGTACTGTAAAATGTTTTCTTTTTTCCCCGTTTTTTTAATTAGCCTGGAGACAATTACGTTCTTCCTGTGGACTGCTTGTCAGGCCAGTTGCAGTGTTGTATAGTATTTATCATACCAAATGAGCCTCCAGCAAAACACGCAGTCTATCCCTACACCAACGAGCAAGACAGCACCCAATTAATTATAATGATACTTTCAAGAAAGACAAAAAAAAAGAAAATAAGTGAGCTAAATTTAATTAGATATGATGTGCGCGGGGTTGTAATCAAGGATATGACGCTGAACTGCAAGACTGTTTGCAAGACACAGAGTTTGACGTCAGGTAAAAATAGTAGAGGAAAGAGTCGATGTGTTGGAAGCTCCCTGTGGAGACATGAAAATAACCACATTAACGTAATGAAGCATAGGTTATATACCAGAGCATACCCTCATCAGACTTATAGGCTATAAGATTTTAATACGTTTTTTTTTTTGTTTTTTTTGCACAGTATAAAAAAATGATGTTAAAGCCGTGAGAATATGGTCCGTCTTCCTCTGCGGTAACTGACAGTGAGAATAGGCCGTCCTGGTCCTGATCAGATGAGCATACTGGATTATCAGATTTATTGCAACACCTGTTTTGTTCCCTGCTTCAACACCCAGGCAATCGACGTCTGCTGGAGGAAGATAGCCCTAATTATTTTCCATCCAATATGTGATTAACGGAGATTTACCTTTAAAAGCCCAGTAAGCAGGCCTGCTAACCACGCATCTCCTCTCCAAATGAACGCAGACACAGACCAATTAACACAATTAAATGTGTGTAGTGCCTTTGTATCATTTTTTTCATGCTAAGCGAATTCAGCATCTGATAATATGAACATAGATAAGAGATCTGTTGCTATTGGCAACTTATCTCAGAGACAGATCTGAATATTTACAGATCTCCTTAACAGTGATGGTTAAAATTAGGTAAACATAATAAATAAGAACGATTTGGACAGTGAGAGGTAGAGTTGCATCATTTCATTTGCATATTTGTCATTTTTCCAGTGTAGGTATTTGGTGATATTTAATTGCTTTTTGTCATTTGCTTTATTATTATAATTTTTTGTTTGTTTGTTTGTTTGTTTGCTGGAGCTTGTTTATTTCTATGCATTTCTATATTAAATCATAATCATTATTTGTCAGACTGGCCTCTGGCAAGAAGTTCTTGAATGATTCGCTTTTTTTTCAAACAGAACTTTTCAAGTTATCTATAGTGACAATTCCTGTTTTTATGTCACATTTTATATCTTGCAGGAAATAAAACAGTTCCACGTCAATCTTTTCCAATATGCCGCGGCCTTATGAGAGCCATCCCTCATCCAGATTTTGGTCATTGTGCCATCCAATATTTGTATTCAGCCTTTTTTCTACTTATACAAGAGTCTCCAGATCTATTGTGATTCTCTTGTAGAGCACTCTCTCTCCCATTACAAGTAGTCTGGCTTGTAACAATAAGTTGCTTTGCTGAATGTCTCAATAAGACTGTGTAAACATCCTAATCTTTGGAGCCTGCTTTTAAAAGGCTAGCTGAGTGCGATTGAAGTGAAGGATAAGGACGCTAACCAACGCTAAACTCGGGAGCTACCATTCGAACAGTGAACCGGCAGAGCGCGCTCGTGTTTTCAAAGAGGAAAACAGAATTTAGGGTAAAAAAAAAGAAGGAGAAAAGAGAGAACTCTTAGATGAGTAAACATACGTCACGTAGTCACCGGTGGGGAATAAAAGTCGTGTTGAATGATTTTGAATGAGTAATGCTTTTGCTCCTGTGCTCAATGATGCTCACAGAGCAGGGATGACGAGGCTTACAAACTGTTACAGCAACATAACCCTCAATCTTTGTGCCACAGGCTGCTGCTCTCTGCTGACTTAAATTACAGCACCCGGGTAGATCTGCTTGTTTGGGGGGGGGGGGGGCATTTTCTTAAATATGTCCTGCAAACAGTGAAATCATTAAGTGCCAGCAGTGGACTTCAAAGAAAGGCTCAGAGGGACAGTAATGACTCAGACCAGACAGGGAATGTGCAAATTTGTGGTTGGTTAGCATTGCCTTCACCAATAAGAACACATACAAAGAATAGAGAGCTGTGCAGCATTAGTAGAAACCCACAGCTGAACATGTGTAGGGCTCCTGGCCCTCACTGATCAACAGGAAAGTGTCTCACGTTCCACCTTAGCAGAGGCGGAACGTCCAAACATGTTTCCTCGTCCTTTTCCTCAGAGCAGATGGAATCTTGAAACGTTTGTTGAGGGATAAGACAACAGATATGAAGCAAACGGTTGTTATGGGGATAATTATAAGAGGTGCAGGTGGCTTGGGGGGATATCAGTGGCTGGCAGGCTATTTTTAGACTTACTGCAGCACACCTCAACCTTTAAAAGCACATCCCTCGGCTCCATCGGAGCATTCATCAATGACCCCGCCTGGATGTCAGCCGCCTGGTGTTGGATGAGCTGTTAAACCCTGATGACCTGGTCATGTGGGCCAGATCACGACTCTTTGTTATAATGCCCATCCGAGAGGAAAGGACACCAGGGCTCGGTTAACATGGAGGTCTGTTGTATGTGAATCCATCAGCTGAGAGATAATAAAAGGAGATTAAAAAAACCCACACATTACCGTCTTTGGACTGAGTCACTATTTCTAAACTCAAATCCACTCTCATATATCTTTAAATGTATTTGCTGCTCCAGCTACTTGGAACCGTCTTCAGATAGAACTGAAGCTGATGATGAAGGCGATATCTCCAGGCTTTTGTAAACCATTATAAATACCTCTGTTCTCATACAGCCTATTCTTTTTCTGCATCTTTAAATCCTCCCAATATGGCCAGATAGGATCTATATTGCATATTGATTATCAGCCTTTCTGTATGTTTGTCTCTGGAGCTGCTACAAGAATGTACTCAGCTAATTGTTCTAATATTGAAGCTTTACTCATAACAAATGGAACAAAGAGCATTTTCTTTTTAATACAATGGGTTCAGACAGAATTTACTGTTATTTATAAAATGTATAATAGTTGTTTTTCAGTTTCTCTTGTCTTGTTTGTGCTCATATTTCTCATTCTTTCTCTTGTCTATACTCAGAGGCATTACCCTTCTTTTCTTCTTTTTTTTGGAGGTATTGTACTGAGAGATTTTTTTTAAAATCTCATTTTGGTTTTTTTGAAAAATAATTGCGTCTCTGTGGGTGTAATTTCTTGATTTCTTAACCACTGGCCATAAAGAAATGTCTGGAAATATTTATTTCATTTACCTTCTAATGGGTTAGAGCAAGCTCTGTAACTTACACACGCACATCATCAGTACACACATACACTAAATAATACCACATTGTTTTTGTAATCAGTGTTGCAGCAGCAGAGTAACATCCCCTTTGTTTAATTAGCTTTTTCCTATGCAAACCATAGAAACATCATTTTGCATAGGATGTGATAAACATGACAGATGTATCTGGGTGGGATCTGTCTGTTTACCCCTCGTGCTGCACATCACTGTGAGTCGGTCTTAATGAGCTGCATCGACACCTGCTACGAAACGCGGCATCATCACGTTAACACGCCGGCAAACCTCAGCGTGTCGGCCGTCATCTTTATCTTCACGGGTGACAGCGGCAGGACGAGAGGCGGAGAGAGCTCGTTTAATCTCTTGAGTCGTAGTTTTGATCCGTTTGCGTTCGCACTCATACAGGAGAGGAGGTTTTAGTCTCTCTGTCTGTTTTCTCTCCCGGTTGCTGTGGCGACACGTGCCGCAGCGCTTCGCCTCTGCAGACTCCTGCAGCAGCTGGGCAGTGCTGCACGCCTGCTCACGTCAAGGCCACAACCAGCTACACATGTTATGTAACATGTTGTAATTGCTGAGCCAGTAAAAATCAATAAACAGGTCAAATGCTCGCATTCCTTACTGCTGTGCATTCATGAACATGTCACAACTGGACAAATTAGTGCGTTCAAAATGAGCTGAGTCAGCTCTAAAAAGCAGCTCTTACACACACTCACTCTGTGATGTACCTGTTGACAGTGCAGCACTTGTTGGAGCAGCGTTTAGTTGCTGTAATCTTCCTCCCTCCCAATCCTCCCACTCCTCTGGACCACAGGTACCGTATTCTGTGTTTTGTGGCTCGTTTTATTGGTGCAATTCTTCTTCTATATGGCCACACGTGTCCTCTTAGGTTACTTAACTCTTCTTGTTCTATTCTTATCTCCAGCTCTCCCTCCTTTAGTCCTCCATCCAGCTTACATCATTTACAGGATGGGAAGACACTCCTGACTTTATTCTCATCTTAATATGGAGCCCAGATGTTTTTTTTTTTTTTTTTTCCTAGTTCTGGACCTTCACTGATTTATTATCCCTGCCATGAATGAAGTGAGGAGGGGAATATAAGAACAGGGTTCATCCCTCCATCCGTCTGTCCGTCCATCACCTTTCCTTTCCAGAGCGTAACTGAAAAAGTTTTTATTTTTTCACAAAACTTTCTGCACACAACAGCAAAGTATACTGAGGTGGTGCCTTTTGCTATTTAGAAACTTCCATCATTTGTATTTTCATTGTCTCCATGGTTACCAGTTGAATTTCGGCTCATTCCGTGAGCAGGATTTAGAAGAAGGAAGAAGGTTTGCGGGGCATAACTCAAAAACTATTCCAACTTTTTTTTTCATGAAATTTTATTGAATACTTACTTGAATAACTTCTTTCTAATTGTCTTTCTTCAATGAAATGCACCCATGACAGGGGATCGTGTGTATTTTTTGTTTTGTAATCACAAAACCAATGATGTAATGTAATATGCGTAATTAACAATGTCTTCAACAAGCTGAAACAAATAGAAATGCATGTGTGATATGAAAGTTAAAGGAGAAATGTCCCAGTGTTTGCTGTATTGACAGAGAAAGCTTTTATTTTTATTTTTTTTAAATTCAGTGCCAACATGTACTACCACGCATTTTTTGTGAACCCCCAAATACTTCCCAAACCTTTGTCATGGAGAATCTTTTAATGATACTTTGTAGACCACAGACATCTAGTTTAATTCATGTGAGACGATCCATCAGAACTTTGGTTGATCCTGAGCGAGGCAACCTTTGCTTATTTAACCTCTGAGACAGACCGATGTAACAGAAGCAAACTGTGGAGGTAAACCGGAGAGCATCGGTGAGGTAGGACTACATCAGCTGTGCACACAGTAAGTGGTTGTAAAGAGCAGCGCTGTCATTTGACCTTTTCGAGTCCTCTCTGGGAAGATGTAAGATGTTTGTTGAGAGTCCCGAGAGTACCACAACCAATCACAAATCTTCATCTCTCCATCCTTAGTTGGCTTACTTTTTATGTGAAGTAGATACAATTATCAGTCTTCTTGAAGACAGTTGGAGTTTTCCTCAACGAAGTCGGCCACAGTTTCTTCTTGTCAACTTGCATGTTGCTTATCCAAATCAGTTGATTGACTTACCTTCCAGGCTTGTGTTTGTGGGATTTTCATCGGCTCACCACAGACTAACCGTTCTCTTTTGTTCACTTTTAATACCAAAGAATGTATTTCCAGTTTTAGAGGCGATGCAGGCTACTTATATTTTGCACATCTCCTAGCAACAAGACTTTGAACAAACTAAATATAACTACTCGCTAAGGTGTCACTATACGCTCAGTGCTACTGGGTATGAGAGGATGGTGATATCTGTGTGTGCATGTATCTGTTGGTGTGAGTGCATGCATGCATTTAAAGGCAGCCTCACACGAGGGCTTCCACTATAAGCAAAAACCATGCCGTATGTTTCCATGTGCACTTCACAACTGCAAGAGGTAACTAAAATGCTGATTGTCAACAACAAAAGTGGCAACAACTAGATTTGTACCTCATCTCAGGGAATCTTGGTTAGTGATATATCGACATGAATAAGTTAACTAACTTTATACCGTTTCACACTATGTAAAAAAAAAAAGATTTGCAGGTAAAAAGCCTGTATACAGACAAGTTAATTACAATGTAAGACCTATTTTGCCCTACATTAACAGCCTGTATCTGGATGTCTTACCTGGATGAGAAAACGCACATGTTACCGCAGGTGTAAATGCATCCAGAATGCATTGCAAATAGGAATTCAGTCACATCAGCCAAATTAAGTCTGGAGAGGGTCTGGCTTGCATTGTGATTGGATCTCAGCTGGGTATTGACGACACAATTAGTTTAATCTTAAAAAAAGAGGGAAATTGACTAGTAAACTAGGCAGCACTCGGAGAGCGCAAACCTCCGCCAAGGCAGCTCAGGTTTGTCATTATGTCATTACACCTAAAAGCAATAGTCCCATGATAGTTTGACCCTCACATTAAGACTCCTTGACCATGAAAACATACCCATAGAATCTGGAATCACATTGGTATCATTATTAGTTTGAGTTATTCAAGAAAAACAGTATTTCGCCAATGGCATTTTTTAAATATTTTTTTACTGGGATCCAGATCAGACTTTGATATGTGGTAGATCTTATGGGGGTGTAATTCTGTGAGTTTTGTCCAATCATTGCAGGCATTATCCATGTAATTTCCCTCATCCCACAAAAGACTCATTCAGAAAATTCTGGATCCAGATAGTGAATACTTGGCCGTACTCTACATCTCCAAAAATGTCATCAAAATCCATTCCTAACTTTTAGAGTATTCCTGCTAACAGACAGACAAACAAACCAACACTGGTGCCTTCTTTGCAAAGCTAAAAAGCTACAGATGACCCTCCTTCCTCTTCAAATGATAATGAAGTAGAGCCCATATCGCAGTATAGCTAATAATCAGTGCATTCTATAAGCTTCCTCTCCAGCTGTTCAAAAGTAGCTGAATCATCTAAGGACATGATATTAACTCTCATCTTTGAGTAATTTGTCTGTAATGACATGAAAAATAATGACTGCAGAGACTGACCTTTGTTTGTTTTTTTTAATGAAAAATTATTTTCCTTGTAGGCATTGCTTCATTTCTTTCTTTTATTGCAATTGCGTGACTTGAAAATTGATGAATGGCAGGCAGCACATCGCTGCGCTGCAATATTGTCATGTTACGGTTCATGCTTCTATCAATATACAATCAAAGGCACTCATATCAAAAAATCAGTAAAAGTCATCTCCTTAGATCCCCACTTAGAACAGCTGAATGTCACCCTGCTCTCGCTGCAGGAGGCTCTCCCACCCACTGTGACTCCACGGCCTCAGCTGCCCACACACCCTTGCCTCCACCCTCCCTCCTACTGGTTTGTCTGTCTATCTTTTTACCCCCAGCCCTCGCTTTACTCAGCAGATCGGCACACTAGTGGCACTGAACGCAGCTTGCTTCCTTCATCAGGCTGTCACACGGCTGCCCTGACTCACAGTGTTTATCATAGCCGCCGGCGTGACAAAAGAAAGCGTATGACAGCCAGTTTGAGTGTGTGTGTTGGCCGCAGTTTTTGTTTTTGGAGGTTTCTCGAGTGGTCTCTTCGAGCACCCCTGAATCCCCCATGTTTGTAGTCCTCTTCTTAGCCCATGAGGAGCGTGCAGGAGCTCGGTTAACTGAGCTTGTTGTTTAAAACAAATTATCGTGTTTCCCTCTGCGCCTTAGCCAAATAGAGGAGATTAAGACTGGTCCCACATTAGTGGAATTGAGTTGAACTCTGTCTCTTGGTTGGCTGTGACTGGAGGTACATCCATGTGAGAATAAAGAAATGTACTGCAGGTCGTGTGTGTGTGTGTGTGTGTGTGTGTGTGTGTGTGTGTGTGTGTGTGTGTGTGTGTGTGTGTGTGTGTGTGTGTGTGTGTGTGTGTGTGTGTGTGTGTGTGTGTCAGTCATCTCGTATCTCATTCGTCCATTCTTGACCGAAATTAGTCATGCATGAGGTTAACAGGAGGGAATTTGGTTGAATACCCACAGCTCCGGCTCTCCACTGATGTCAATAAAATGTTTTTTTTTTAGGACAAACAAAGCCTATTGATCGTCCAAGAGAAACATGATAGGCCATTTACGGTCGGGTCAGGCTTTGATGAATACAAATGAAGTGGAGATTGGTTGAGAATCCTCTGAACGACCGTGTATGAGATATAAACGTTTGTTTGAAAGGTCTTTATTCCTTTTTTTTTTTTTTTTTTTTTTTTAATCCTCCAGAGTTTCATTTTTTTAGGACAAAATGAAAAAAATAACCATCGCCCTCTGGTGACACTGATCCCCTCCTTTCTCCTCTTTGTTTCCAGATGTGTTGGTAAATGGAAAGCCATGTGACTGCGATGTCATTGCCGACTGTAAAGTGGGTGACGCCGTGAGCCTGGAGGTGCAACTGACCAATCTGAGCAAGAACTCTGTGGGCCCCCTGGCTCTGACCGTGGTGCCGTATCAGGACTTTCAGAACGGAGTCCAGAACTACGATTTAGAGGACGCCGTCACCTTCATCGGCTCCAACACCTTCTACATCGACACGGTCAGTACATACATAATACACGCAACACGGTCATGTCACATTATGTAACCAGGATTATCAGTAGTTCATTAGGTAAGCAATTGCAAGTTCACACTAATAATTAACGAGCTAAGTGCTACTTTTAACACACGTCTCATTAACCAGAATGCTTTGTGTTGTAAAGGAAAGGAACAAAATGTAAGACACTTTACTGCCAATATACAAAATAATGTTTGCTCACCGCTTGCGGCGGTAACGATGTACTCGGCGGTGGTCCGTGAGGCCCTTAGGTATATCGAGACTTGAGGATGGAGAGTTTTACACTTTTCTCCTCTTCTTCGTTGTGTCTGTGCACATTTGTCGTGCCTTGCTTGAATTGTAGCTACGCTTCCGGTGGTACTGCTCAGTTTCGTTTGCTTGTTCGTATCCGTAAGCTCTCCGAAAACGTACCCAAACACATACCAAATGAAAGCGGAAGGAGGTACGGAAGGCTCCATCTGTATCCGTCTGTAACGTAGAGAATAAATGGGCCTTAATGGGGAGACAAGGAAAAAATATGCCTACACAAAACAGTGGGCGCAACATTGGTAACCATTAATTCAACGTACCCTATTTAGCCTTTATAGGCACTAAAAACAATAAATGTATACAGCTAGAATGTCATTTATAAATATTTATTAATATACAGTATGTGTCAACAGTTCTAACATCCTTACTGGACACATCAATCTGATACTTTTGTGCACACTTATGGCTGAATGCCATAAAGGACATCTTGTCCAAAAAAATAAAGACTTTTCTTCTCTGTTATATAATGTTAAGTCTTCCACTGCTTCAGTTTGGAATCTTGTTTTTTTCCTGAGGGACAAAGTATAACAAGACATTTCCAGCAGTCTGCTAGGCTAAAATTGATGCTATAGTCAGCTAATCTGTTGCAGGCCGCATTTTGGCTAAAATCCATGGAAGAGATTGCTCTCATCTTAACCCAGAGCATCTGTTAGTTCCATACCTGGACCCTATCTTTGACGTCGCAGATCTTCACTCGAGGGAGCTCAGTTGTACTGTATTTTCACTCATTATCTGTCTGTGCTGCAGCCTCTATTCGTCATTGCCCACGGGAGCAGTTGCAGTTCACGACAAGTGCATTGATAAACACTTCAGCTGCTCTTCTGCTTCCTTTTAAGTGTGTAATGAACCAATCTTTAAATTTTAATATACTCCTTATAAATGTTAATAGGGGGACTTAAAATGCCACCACATTAACATCAGCAGGAACGGCAGTAGTAGTTGTAGTTTTATGGCTGTACCTGGTAAAGACGCAGCTGTTTCTGGCACAATTCAATCCACATGAACCAAACCATATAAATGATATTACTGAAGATCCAGAGCCATTTATATTTAATCATTTAAACACCATGTTCTAGTAGCATAAAAATATATGAAAAATCAAATCCCCTTCCATCCACAGTGAGTAATTTTCATTCAACAATATGATTCCTCATAAAAATATTCATCTCTGCAAGCTAAACGATATAATCGTGGCTGAATTTTTTTTCAATGGATGTTAAAAGTGTTTCATTGCACTGCAGTCTATAACGTACATTTTAATGTGCCTCTGGCAACAGTAGAGGCTGACATGACTTTTGTTGGATTACAAAACTCGAGCATGTTTCAAGTCACTGTAAACTATGTCTAGACATGAACAGAGATGAGTCTGAGAAACAAGAAAAAACATTCAAAAATCTAACCAGAGCTTACCAGCAGGTTAAATTCACAAAGACACAGATGAGATCCTTTAGAGGTTGTAGCTTACTTTTTTCTTTTATCAGAGAAGGGATCCTTCTAGGGAGGATTTGTTTGCAACAACTTTACGCTCCTGAATATTGAACAAGCTTAAGGCAATTAAAAAGAGCTTAGTGTAAAAAGCAAGAATTCCCCATATTCATGAATGTGCAAAAGAACTTAATTTAGGCTGCTGCTTTCAACTAGAGGAGAAAATGATGCACTTTTTTGTATCAAAAACTACAATCAGCTTCACACTTACTCTCCCGCCGCCCTCGCTGTAGCCGACGGTGAGTCGGGCTCATCACGGACACTGCTAATGATTCTTACCGCTGTCTGTCTTTGGCCTCACCAGGTTAAACCCAAAGAAAACACTATCTGTCTGGGCGCCCTGCTCTTCCTCTACACCGGAGATTTCTACCTTAACATCAAGTTTCAGGATGACAGTGCTGGACGAGAGCTTCCGTTAGCGTGGTTCACTCTGCCCAGCGTCCACATCCGAGCCCTGGAAGCTCCGCTGAAGGCCGGGGCCTGAGGGCCCAGCAGCCTCACCACTTTAGCTCCGACGGATTGGAAATGTTTTTGGTTGGTTTTCTCTGCAAGTACACACATGTAGATATCATTTTGTTAAAAGGTTACAGCATGTGTGCGGTAGAGTGCGGGGAGGAGATCTAAAACATTATTTTTAAAACATTGGAGCGCCTTTTTACAGGCCACCAGTGTGCATGAGTGCTCTGACAGAACACAAACACTTTCTGAATCTGCTCCTGAGAGAGAAATAAACAGCGACACACAAAGGGCTCAGCCAATCGAGTGAGATCTGATATCAGTCGGAGTCTGAGCAGAGCACAAACTCCCACAGACACTCCTGCACACGCTCAGTGCGTACATTTCTGTGCAGCTAATGATACAGCTAGCATCTGTACATTTGGCTGTTTAATCTGTGTTAGTAACGCTAGGAAAAAATTAGCTCCTCTTCCAACACATCTCTAATACTAATCAGTCCCTTTCAGTGGAGCAAATTTACCTGGTGCTTTCAGAGTTAAAGTCTTACACATCAATTCATATTATTGACCAACAGCAAAACCACATTGACAATCTGATCTTGGAGGGAATAACCCCACATGGTGCAAAGTGGAGCGAGCTACCTTATCAGCTGTGTTGGACCATCCAGTTATCTATACCACACTCCTCAGAGGATGCAGAACACAAGGGCGCAGACCTCATTACAACTTAGAGGAGGATCATTAACGATCGGCATTGTTGTACAGAATAAACAAAGAAACCAGGGTTGATGGGAATCCCTCCAGTCCGCCTCCATGAGACGTAGATGAACCTGACATACACAGCTACCTTATAGATTCTCCAGGTAATGTGTGTCTGACATCTTTCACTTTTTTCCCCCCCCCATCATTAAGACGCTTCATTTTGTTGTTTTAATCGTCCATCCAATGGGACGTTCCTGTAAACTAATTACATCGCAGCGATGAAGCCGAATCAACCTCTTACCACGAGCCCAGAGAGTTAAGACAACAGCGTTGGTTTAAGATCCACGTCTTTTGTTACTTTATATTGTTTTCGGGGTTCATTATTAGAGGGTTTGTCAATTTATGTGAAGTTGTAGACATTAAAATACCCTCTGCTCCCTGCAGTCGTTTGAGTGGACAGACTGTTGAAGCAAACTCCGTCCTAAAAGCAGGCGTTTTGTGTTGGAGTCATCCTCTGCAGATAGCCTGAAGCCACAGATCTCTACCTTTACGATCATTTCATAATCTAAAGAAAATTAGAAGAGTTATTGCAGAAGAGCTCCACAGCAACGCTTTAAATGTGATTTGTCATTATCCAGAATGTAAAGCCAATCGTATACATATAGAATATATTTATTTCTGCTGCTGTATGGACAGTTTCTCTTGCCTCTGTGCCACTAAAATGACATTTTCTTCATGTCTGATCTATAAATGTTGTAAATAAATGTTGAGAGAGGCAACCTCTGTTTATTTGGACATTATTCCAACCCCATCCAATCCAGTCTATCCATCCAAGCATCTTTTTTACCTGATTAGATCACCTGTTTTCCCGAATTTTTTGGAAAGTCCCAGTAATCACAGACTCATTTGTAACATTTATTTATTCTTGGAAAGGTGACTGAGCAACAAGCTGTCACTGATATCTTACAGTTCACCAGCAGCCACAGGAAAAAGACCTGCACACTTTTTCTTCCACTTGCTCTCACGTTTTTCAAACATTAGTGCATAAAATGATATCCCAGCTGTGACCATGGTTCATCATTATACTGCACATTTAGCACATCACCTTTTTCATTACTTTCGGAGGCACTTGGAGTTAACCAGTTTACCCACAGCGTTTCTGAAGCACCATAGGGAAAAGTATTACTCATTATTTATCTGTGAACCTGAATCAGCCATCTGCCAGTAACAGTTTTACATTTTAAGTTTCCACTAGTCCCAGCAGTGGCTAATATAGGTGTGGAATACCCACCACAGGCCCTTCCTCCATCCCTGCACCGCTGGACCGAATGTGAACTGGGTGATAAAGAGACGCTGAGGGAAGATAAGCCACGTCCAAACGCTAACGTGTCTTGCGGGCGTTGGGAGGCCTGAGGGTTTCACATGATTTTGAAAGGAGCTTTATCAGTGAATTATTGAGCATGTGTCAGTCCAACACAGGTAGGACCAGCTTGTGTGCTTCCTTGAGAAGAGCTATTTTGTTGGGGCTTCGTCTGTGAAATGAGAGCTTGAGATTATTGTAACGACATGACCAGGGAGCTGCTGATAGGCCAAAAATATGTGACCTCACCACACAGGTCCGGGAACACTTTGGAAAACTGCAGTCACTAAACTCAATTTGATACCTTATCTACAAATCTAAGTTAATCTGAAGCAAAAAGCATCTATCTAAAACAGAGCAAAACCATCCAGATTGTTACCAGTGCAAAGTTAAAGTTAGTACCCATGGCATGGGTGACTTGCACATCTGTGAAGGCACCATTAATGCTGAAAGGTACATACAGGTTTTGGAACATATGCTGCCATATTTTTCACAGACTTCCCTGTTTATTCCAGCAAGGCAATGAAGCCCCATTCTGTGCACCTTACAACAGCGTGGCTTCAGAGTCAAAGAGTCTGGGTTATAAACGGGGCTTTCTGCAGTCCAGACAAGTCTCCCATTGAAAATATGTGGCGCAAAATTAGCCGCGAAACATGACAACAGAGACCTTGAACTCTTGAGCAACTGAAGTTGTATATGGGTCAAGAATGGGAAGGACTTTCTCCCTGAAAACTTGCTTGGAACTGCAACGGAGGTGGACCTAAAAAAAGTAGTACCAGGTACTTTTTACCTAATGGAAATGCAAAAAAGGCGAGTAGAGTCTATTCGTGTCCTCATTTCCGAATGCTTACTGAGTGCTGTTAAAAGGTGACATAACAATGACGAAAGTATGACCCTGTCCCAACGTTTTTGTGTCAGTTGCATGAATCAAAATCAGGATGGAAGAACTAGAGCTTATCCGTTTGCACATGAAATATCTTGTTTTGTACTGCATTCAACTGAGTATAGGTTAAAAAAAAGGACTTTCAAATAATTGCATCCCAACTTTTTAGGAGTCAGGGTTTTATTCATGTAAAATAATGACATGTATTCTTTAAAAATATATCAGGAATTTTGTAACTGTGAAGCATCTTCAATAATAATAAAAGAACACGATGTAACGAGCATCTTTTTTTGACTCTACGTTCCCCACGAAGGTCACAGTGACAAACAGCTTTTCCACTCATAGTAAATGTTTTAATTTACATGTGGATACTAATTCAGTGAATCCACAGTTCGTCAGTTATGCACACAAACATCTCCGAAGTCCCGCCCCCCATGCTTATTGATGTGTTTATATATTAGATGATTAAAAAGCTCGTCTGTGTAAGCGTGTCAGAGCTAGCTCTGAAAAGTCTAATTAAAACCAACTCTTTTTAACTGTGCAGACTCCTGCATGCAAAAATAACACAACTGTCTTAAGTTGATATGAAAGCGTGGACCCTGACTGAACTCACTTCTCAAATGTAAATTCTACCTTCTGCGTATTGTTTACTGGCCCATATAATTATCTTTTTCAGTAAAGGTCACTCCATCTTACAAGCCCAAATTACAATGTGGCTGCAAGTTTGTGTCCCTATCTTCACGAAACATTGATTCACCTTATTCACACTAATTAAATTCTGGGGTCTGGCATGAACACGTCTCTCTCTACAGAGGAAGGAAAGAACGGCAAACTCGGAGCAAAACAATCCAAACCACCTCCGGTTCAGGTAAGCAGTCTGTCCATTGGATCCATAGATAATCAATGCTTTTCTTTTCCTCATTAATATGAATGCTTGTTATAGTTGTACCACCAAACCACTCTGTGATACATTAAGATACGATTTTGCTATTGTTTTGTCTGAAAGACACGGATGCCATTATTGAACTGTTTTCACAGTATCCTAAACTATATCAAATATTCTACACTATGCTTTTACTTCAGTAAAAGGACTGCAGATGGAAATTTAGCTGGTAGCTTTTCTCTTCTTTGAGACCGATGCATTTGTACACGGTCCCTGATATAAACAAACTCAGTATTGAATATTTCCCCTTCCACTGTGAGCTTCTGAGCAGCTTAAAATGTGGATAAAGTCTGTGTAAGCAGAAATTCAGCGTGACATCAGGAGCATCACACGCATCACCATCCCAAACAGGACCTTCCCGACTCGGCATCTTCAGTTTAAATTAGATTTCTTATCAGAAAATCCAAATCGCACTTTTAGCCACCATTAACTTGCAGCAAGCAAAGCTGTAATTTACATTGTAATCATCTTAATAATCATCCATCAATCTGTGCCGGTGCATTGCCCCCCCCCCCCTTATTTTTCCCGCCTGATATTAGGAAGTTACAACAGTGAGGAAAATGAGATGTTTGAGATTAAACATGAGCCTTTCATTTAGTGGTGAAGAAATCCCCTGGAGCTATCCTGTAGACAGTCCAGGGTCTGAAAAAAACAAAAATTCATGCAAATGAATCTACAATAAGCCAAGAGTTCTATTAAATCCCTTCCCTCCTCTCTTTCAGCAGTAAGAGGTAAGTCATGTCCGTTCACATCTATCCGTAACCTTAATATGTAAATGATGTCAGGTAGTGGAGCGATGGAGGGGATGGGAGAGGATGGGAGGGGATTAGGGTGTGTGCTGAAGAAAAGCCAACAATTTGACACCTTCCGCTGCTCTTTCACTCTCACACACCTCCTGAAGCTCTGCAGGCAGGAAACAGACAGGAATCCTCATCAGCTGCATGTTTACTGATCCACTGTGACACAAGTCTAAAAGAAATCAAGTAAGATTTCCCCCAAAAATAAATGGGACAAAGTGTTTTTTTTTTTTTACCTAAACACTCAAACCAAAGCACAAATTCCTCTTTATAGCATCTTTTAGTGCGTTCATTATGATCTCATGGTCTTCTTCAGTGTATGGGGTTTGCTCTGGGGTGAAGAAGTGGTTTTATTTTGGAGATCTGGGGATTGAAGACCCTCAGATGCAGCTGAAATCTCCAGAAAAGTTAGTTTATGGACTTTCTTTTAGAGTTATTTTACTATGACTGAGGTCAATAATGAGCTTTTTTACTTAGAAATTTAAAGGGTTGTAACAGAAAGTAATTTCCATGAGATATATGGAGAAAAAAAGAACTGACAAAACATCAAATTCAATTTTAGCCAATATGAAGAAAGAGAAAAAAAACTATTCATCTGCAGCCACTCTCTTAACTTAAGCATTGTGTCTTAACTTCCCCATTATCCTCTTTCAGACTACGTTTCATGATTATTTTAGCTTGACATTTTGTGTATTTAATTTTTAGTTGTACCTAATTTTTATTGATAGAGTTGCCCTATAAGTACAATTATCATTGGTTCATTAAAGCAGAGTCAGGGCCAAAATTTCTGTTTACATTTTTTAATAATGCAATATTGCACCAATGCCATACAAAACAAAGTTAAAAAAATATAAGTACATGATCAAGTCATTAAATACCCAAATTCGCAGAAATAGAATTATTATTATTATTCATTGGAAGCTTCAGCCGTGTCTGCTGTAGTTTTCTGCTCATTCCCATAATAAATAATTTAGCCAGTCAGTGTGTGCCTCCTGTCTACGTGTGAGGCCAACATGATGTCCTTAAGATAATCAATACTCTATTTAAAGCAGATTGATTTTCTGTGACGCAATAAAGAGATGTCATTAAATATGTAACAAGGACCGCTGTCATTTTATAGCTCATTAAAATGATGTAAAGACATGAAGTTAAATGACATCCAATGAAGACACCGGTCATTATTCTGATGAAGGAATCATTAAAATTTAAAATAAATCAAAAATGAATGTCATATTTATTGGAATCACTTAACTGGAGGTTGAATTATGCATGTATTTATTTTGTTGGTTTATGATATATGCTATGAAGTCATATGTCAAGGATTTGCTGCAGCATAAGGAGAAAAAAAAACATTCAGGCAGGCCTGTAAAGAACTACACTGACCTGCAAAGTCAGTATTTTCTATGATCCAAATATACTATTGTGATACAAAACAATTAAAAAATAAATATTATCAGATATGAACACAGGCCTGACATTATAGACTCTAACATGCACATGGTAGGCATAACTGTTTGACTTATTTTACTATTACTGAGGTCAATAATGAACTTTTTTACTTTGAAATTTAAAGGATTGTAACAAAAGATCGTTTTATTTGTATATGTGAAAAAAAACAAATGACCAGAAATGAGCACAGGCTTGACATAATAGACTCTAAGATGCCTACGGTAGGCATAAGTGTGATAGAAATGAGCGCTGAGATGTAGCTACACACCGAACCAACAAATCAAAAAGAAAAAGGAACCCAAGCAAAACAAATTAAAAAACCTGCACCGTCGAGCAGCTTACAGTCCCACTTGTTGTTAGAGCCAAAAACTGTTAGGACCCAGAAGCAGACTAAGGGGATAAAGTGGAATTAGGCTTATTGAATAGACAGAGTGGGTCGTGGAGATAAATGGGAGGCGAGCAGACGATGGGTGACCTGGTGGAGATACAGAGCAGCAGGAAGGTGTGCAGGGAGACGTTTGGACCTGGATGGAGGGGAGATATCAAGTCAGACAGATTTCACAACTACAGGGGACGACAAGGAGGCCTAAAGCTAGTACGACGCAGGTAAACTGAACGATCTGGTGAGGAGGAATAGGTGATGCAATCAGGAGGAGGGGGCGGAGTAGACGAGGATCACCAAACCCACAGACATAACAGCGAATCACAGACAGGAGTGACACAAACACTGGAACACAAGGGAGGCGAAAACATGAGAAGGAAGGAAAAGTAGCTTTTTTTTAATTTCACCTTAAAGTCAAAATATTACTACTTAACCACACAACTGAACCCCAACAAAACATCGTCAGCCGTCGTCAGTATTTTACGATAAATTGCCTTGATGTTGAATTTTGGTCACAGACGTCGAGACCTACATCCAACCAAATCCAAAAGGCGGGCTGTGTTGTAAACTCCCATCTAGTAAAAAATACAAACATATATCCTTAAATGATTAGGTGTACCCATGGCTACACACCTGCAACATGCAGCACAAATCCATTAATAGGCAGAGATTAATCTCCAGACTGTGGCTGGTATCAAACAGAGAAGCAGTCAGTCAGTTAATCCAGCAGTCTTGAAGCTCCAACTTCTCCCATTCATCACTGCTAGTTGTTCCGATGTGGTTGTCGCGCTCGGTTTAGATCATTGGTAGAGAAACTGTGCAATCATGAAGCCTTCAGAAAGGATTTTTCAGCGTCTGAACAGGCCTGTGTGATGAGCAGAGCCAGCGTACTTAAGTTTGGTGTCATTACCATGGAGACAGTTGCCATTATTAAACTTTTCTCTATGCAGCTTTTCCAGAAAGGCGTGAGGAGTTTAGTGGGTGGGCTGAGCAGGGACTTGAGATGTGAGAAAGGGGAGCTATAAATAGAGCGGCTACATATCCATACGCTGTTGATAAGTGGAGCTTTTTAGACTCGTAAATGGATCCATGTATGAAACATTGTGGTTGATGTGTTTGGCGACTGCATGCACTCAACTTAGTATTGACATGAGCTCGTTCCTGTTTGTGTTGATATTTGTGCATGAGTGAGTTTTCATGGACAATTTGATGTGTTACACTTCGGAATGAGGCAAACTGAGTCTCTGGCATCGTTATTTTGGGGGTTTGGGGGATGAAACTTTTAGGAACACCTGCCCTAAGATATGTTTACTTTGTATAGTTCCTATACTGCATCTAACTTAATAATATGTTCTGGGAAAAATATGCTAAATCCCCTGTTAGCCAAAGGCTAAAAGGCCTTTCACAAAAAAAAAACACATCATTGCAATAAAGAGACATTTCTATACAACAGTTTTCTCACCACTCTGTCCCTGTTTTGTAGCTGTCAGTCAGAGCACTTGATCTTCACAGCTTCAGATAATCCAAACAGACATTCTGACGACCACAAAACGAGCACAAAATCAATCTGGATGAAACAAAATGAGTTTTTTTTTTTATTTTTTATAAAACATGATCAGCCGTGATGTCAAACTGCACACGGCCTCTCAGTGTTTAGCAGAAAGGAGCATGACTATTCAAATCTTTAAAATTCCTGTCTGTCCTCTGTTGATGCCAGGAGGTAAAATTCAGCCGTCAAGATCATGTGTCGCTTACATAACAGCAGTCCTGCAGCTGCGAGGGATTAACTGCCTTGCTCAAGAGCACTTTCAGGCTGAAACTTGGTTGAGCGACATGTGCCTCGTATTTGTAACACTGTCCTGTCATCCTGCTCCCCCCCTTTCTTTTCTGCAGGGCTGGATTTAGCTCCTGTAGGGGGCTTGAGGCAAAAACTGAACTGTGAGTCTCTATTGACCCCCACTGCTCCTTTTTCTCCCTCTTTGTGCATTTAAATTAGTCATAAAAACTTGATCAAGAACTGATTTATTCAGAATATGTGCTTTAGCACAATGCATTAATATACAGTGAAAAACTCAGCTTTTAAGACTTGAGTTTGGTGTGAAGATTAAGGTTCCAACCCTTCTCTCATTTTTACCATCTATCAATAAAGTTAAGAAATTCCCAGAAGCACAAAACCAAAAAAGACTACTAAAGGAGCCAGGATTTTTACTGCTATATTTTAAACCCGAGTCAGATCAGGAAGCAAGTCACGGATCACTATCCACATTTAATCTTTCTTTTTTGTAACTCAGATTTTTATTGTTTTTTTTTAAACATTGTTCCATGACATTCCAATATATCTCTGTAGGAGACATACACGGTTGCATGGCATGCAATTTGGTGAGACGAATAAAAACAAAAATAAAATAAACCTGGCAATAGCCTATAAGGGACAAGCTGCAAATAATGTGACTAGTAAGAAAAGAAGAGGGAAAAAACAAATGGTGACCTTAATCGCCGTCAATAAGCTGTCTGACCATATTTAACCATATACCTGATTTAATCTTACACACAATCTTGTTCGCACACAGAACAAGACTTGTCCATCAGTCTGTTGCCCCAGTGCATGCTGGGATGACTGTCTTTGGATGCTACAGTAAGAACCCACATGAACTTTAAATTTCAGGTTGAATCTAATATTCAAAACTAAAAAAGTAAAATATTCAGAACTGTGTTTTGGGGCCTCAAGATCAGGTCATAATCATTGGTTAAGGTCCACATCAATTCAGTCTGCTGTGCTTTTATCTTGAATACTGTACAACAAACACTTTAATAATTAATCAAATTCACATAAAGTATTTTAACCTGGAGACTTTGCGGTCTTTTAGTGTCTGAGGCAGATGAACTGCTCTGCTAAAGTGATCCAGTCTTGTTTTTTTATAGCATAGTCCATAAATACCTTCTTTTTATTTATCCTTCCCTGTTGCATGAGGTGTGTGTCTCCGATCCCCCCCCCCCCCCTCTCTCTCAGTGTGTGTGTGTGTGTGTGTGCACAATAACTTGGATATATCGTGCGCAGCAGTGCGTCAGTCTGTCAGCACCATGGACAGCGCAGCAGCAGCCGCAGCAGCAGCAGCAGCCTGTGCAGACGAACCCGGATCGAAGCGCTAATTCCCCACAGCTGCGGGGATGTTAGAAGCCACTAATGAGACCATCTGAGTCTAAGTAAACCCTCTCTGTCCACACAGTGAGTGGGTGGGAGGGGTCACGCGCTGTGGAGACGGGGTTACGCAGTCAGTTGTGCCCCAGCAGATTTTTGGCTAAGAGAACGCAGACAGTCAGGCCAGTATTTGTGGGATTCGTGACACTTGGAAACAGAAAAACACAGAGACAGGAGGAGCAACGCCCACCGATTAGAGTCTGGAGAGTGTTCAGACATAAAATGTGGAGCCTTCAAAAAACAAGCAGTTCGTGACACGCTCAGAGGCCCCCGCACTACGAGAGAAAACGCATGTTTTTTTTTGTTGTTTTTTTTCCTTTTCCAAAAAATCAGCTTAAACTGATCAGCAGACATCACCAGAGGGGAGTTGGATGTGCGCAACGGAGCATGTGTTCCACTGCGGGAACGGAGCGCGTAGCCTTTTATGAATTTTGTTCCTTCCTGCTCTAAAGTATCTTTTTTTTCCTTCTCCTCTTATCCTACAACAGATATAAAATTTTGGGGAAACTATTCTTTGCGATGGGACCTGTTGTCGAGGATGATTTGTTGCGTGTTTGGAATATTTCTTTTTATTTCTATAACGAGCGGTGAGGTAATCCAGGAGCAAAACAGCTGAAAATGGAAATGAAATGTTTGCATTGATGATCTGCGCACTGAGAGAAACATTTATCAACTTCCTCTGTGACCCTCCCGTCTAATCGACGACTCAGCACGTTTCTGATGAGGATGTCCTCTGTTTGCGAGGAACATTTAGAGATTTCACAGAAATTGGATTTTGTGTTGTTGTTTTTGTGGGGAATGGCTGTTAAAAATAGCCCGAATGCTCATCAGGTTACAATGAACAGGTTGGTGTTGAGCTGAAACTTAGAGACACGCGGGAAGATGCTCAGTTATAGGACGATTTAAATCAAAGAGAAGAAAAGAAAGAAAGGATCCGTCAGCGCTCTTTTATCTGGTTGGAAGAATTTGATCAGATCAACACAGTTCACTTGAGGGGGAGAACAGACACCAACAGGCGATCTTGGCAGCAGCTTGTTGATGGCACTGCGCACCGGGAGGACTTGGTTTGGGCAGGTCTTGCGCAGGGTCTTTCGGCTGCAGGGCTTGTGGACCAGGCGATCGAGCAGTCTCTTGTGTCTCTCCGCAAACCAGGAGCAGGATCTGGGATTCTGTCACCGGGATCATCACAAGGTGGGGGATTTCCACCGCTGCTCCGACTCCGGCGTCCACCTCGACCACCGTCACCGGAGCGCACCTTTCTGCGCCTCCGCCTCTAGGCGCTGTCCACACGGCTTTCCTCACGCTTGCTGCGCCTTTCCGGGGAATCCGAGGGGACATGAGCCCCTCGGTCGCCGGTTCCTGTTGGCCATGAAGCGGCAAAACGTGCGGACCCTGTCCCTGATCATTTGCACGTTTACATACCTGCTCGTCGGGGCCGCAGTCTTTGACGCCCTGGAGTCCGACTTCGAGATGCGGGAAAAAGAGCAGCTGGAAGCCGAGGAGAAGCGTCTCCAGGGGAAATATAACATCAGCGAGGATGATTACCGAAAACTGGAGACCATCATCATGGAGGCAGAGCCCCACAGAGCCGGGGTGCAATGGAAATTCGCAGGGTCATTTTATTTTGCCATCACGGTTATTACAACCATAGGTAAGTCTCTATTCTATTGTTTATTCCCAGTCTCTAGAACCAATATAACCGAGCCCCATTAGTCGTTACAGGTGCGTCAAAGTGTCACTGGATCATCACTTTTGCGCAACAGTACAGCAACATTTTCAGGGCAGTCAAACAGCTAAAGTGGCACCAAGTATACACGTAAACTCATGTTTGCATTCTTAGCACAAACAATCCGGACGGATCCCAGACATTTATGTTGTACCATAAAGTTTTTAAGCAACATGTTGTAGTACTCCAAAGTGATCTAAAGACAGTAGTACTGCGAGGATGGAGCTTCGACCAAACAACACGACGATTTAGACTTTTAAAAACCACTTAATTACGTCAAAGCGACCACAGAGAAGAATTCAAACGCGCGTCTCACTTCCTTTTGGTGCAGCTGTGGTGTTATGATTCCACTTTGACGGTGCGTCACCCTGATGCATGGCCGAGTTTAAGGAGTTCAGGGTGTCAGACGTGCCGAGGTTCCTCTTTTAAACCCTGGGGACAAGAAGGAGTGGAGCCGCGCAGGCTGGAGAGGATCGGAACTGATTCAGAGCATCACGAGAGACGCAGCAGGCAGCGATGTGGTGCTGAAAGGACAGCTTCACTGGGTTCAGCTGCCGGTGGGAGTTCAGAGATGAGTGAGTGAGATCTGACGGCACCTACTGATCCTGGTTTACTTTCTTTTTTTCTTTTTCTTTTTACAGTTAATACTATTCCTTAGGTTTAATTGTGGCATTTGAGTGCAGCTTCGGAGGGTTTGTCACAAACAAGTGGTATGTGCGTAAAAAAGAAGAAGAAATGAATGGGGGAACACAATCATTCCAGTTGTCATAAACGCATCTGATTCGACCCCCCCTGAGAGGAAACACACTCCAGACTACATCACCTTGACGCTATTTATGATGATGCGTTTGCGTCATTAGCATTTATTTCAAGCTGTCAATGAGTTTCTCTTTGTTTACGCACACAGTTAAACCACATCCGTTCTTAAGGAATACTGTTGAGGTGAAGGGAATCGGGTCGGATTTAAATGAAGTCATTCAAACATTGCGTGGTACTCAAAAAAAAAAATACTTCTTCAATAAGCAGTGATGAGTTTCTTGAACTTTTACGCAGAGGTCACGGAGACGCGCCTCCTCCATTACGGAAGTCAGACACTGTTATTCAACATGAGGACCTCTAGCTGTGGGGGAACTAATGCGACCGCACAGAGCAACGAAGGTGGATCCACGGTTGTTTCTAGGCTACAGCGAGGAGAGCATTGTAATATTCATGTTCTGTGAAGTGGTTCCATTTACTGTGCCTCCTCTGTCAGGAAGCGGGCTGCCTGGACGCATTATCGCACTTGTAACACTGTAGTAAGAATAAAAGAGGGGACATGCAAAATGCGCTGCAGTGACCCGTATAGTGGACTGCGTTTTCCCATACATACACATGCAAATAAGAATGGCCTAAAGCATACAGCTGGCCAGGGATCGTCTCATCACAGTGACAGCATGTATTTGGTTGCAGCAAACTGCAATCAAGAAAAGGCTAAATGAGTTTCTGAGAGTTTTTTTTTTTATCACACATCTCTGAGTCATGTAAAGCAATAGAAGAACACAGTCAATTGTACTGAGCATTGCTTTGATAATTTCTTATTAAACCTTTATTTATCAGGAATTGAAGCCTCACTGACATTGAAAAAAAAGAGTTTTTCAAGAGAAACCTGCAGCAGCACAAACACCCAGTTACAGACATAAAACTTATAATAATTAAAGTTACAAGGAACAAATTACTGAGCCAGATCTTATTAAACAGCCATATGGATCAAAATCATGAGACTCAAATACATGCACTCTTTTTACTGCTGTAAATACGAAGTATGTATCCCTCCACAGCTGAAAGTAGTCCCTAACAAACGTGCAAGTTCTTCCAGTTTGAGTAAATGCTAAAAAAAAAAAAAAACCTACAACGCCCAGGTTGTTCAGGAGTCATTTTAGTTTGATTTAGTCCATTTTGTAAACGACACCATAAATCTGTGACACATCCTTAAAGATTTACATCTTCAATGGGAACAAATGAGCTTTGGCTAATGAGCTTTTGGCAGGCTGGAGAAGCAGGGATGCATTGAGAGACGGATTTACAGTTTGGACATTTTCATGAGATCTGCTGATGAGAACCACAGAATATTATTTACCAGGCTTATTTTTTTTTACTCTTATTGTTCACTGGTAAATGTTCCAAACCGGAGCAAAGGTCAGCAGTACGCCTTGTGATAACTTTATTTTTGCTAACTTTACTTCACTGAATGGGAAAACTGGTCATCAGGTCAGATTTCTACTGGTGCCATATGTTCAGTCCTCTGTCTGATTTGGACAGATGGATTTTTCTTAACGCCTCAGACCATGAAGTTAAGACAATCAGAGGAAAGTCTTGATGCCAGGCATCTTCTCTGTCTTATCCTGCATCCAGGCATCTTCTCTGTGATTCGCCCCAAATAGCCAGACTTCATAAGGCAGACCCATTTCATCTGGCTCTCCAAGTAGGTTGAATCAAAGCTTAGAATTATTTGCAGGTAGTATTGGACGCAGCCATCCGTGTCTTCAGGCAGTGCAGCTTTGATTTGAGCTCGCTCAGTGATTGGAGGACCGTACTCAAATATGCCTGCCGATCAGCACACAGTGAGATTTAGCACCTTATACCCTCAGCTGGTGATGCCTCGGAAGGAAATTCTCCTCTCAGAAATAATGAAACTAGATTAACTTCACCGTATCGATGGATTTTCAAATGCTCATTTCCACCACAGGAACTGAACGTATCTTTGCGCAAAAAAAAAAGTGAAACTCTGCTGCAAAGATAAGGAAACAGTTTGGACTGTGTCAACCATGAGCTGTTTGTGGAAACTAATTAAATTTATCATCACGCGGGACAGTAAAAATGGTACAAAGATGTCTATTAAGATATGTGTTGGCACTCGCTTGTGCGCCTCCTGCCTGATGTGCATTTGTACCGCAAGATAAATCACAAGGAGGACCAAACACTCCTGGAGAAATGTAAGAACACGGCTCACCACAGCACTGTAAGAGACACACACACACACACGGATTGTTTGTTATGGAGGGTCGTAACTTATTTTTTTTAAATTTATTTTTAAAAATATTAAAATCCATCATCATAGTTAACTGGGCTTCATGATGCATTAGCAGGATAAGACAGATACAGTATTAGACAGGTGACAAAGTAAAAGCTGAATAAGTTAGTGGAACAACATAACAATTAAGAATAGAACATGAGGCGTCACTTTCTCTCTCATGTTAGATGAATATGATGTCACAGCAGTGTGGCTCAGCACTTCTCTCCAGCGCAATCATCCAGTCACTAGAGCTGTGTGCAAATGTCTGGTGATATTGTATATATTGTCAATTAAACTTATTCATGGACTTGTCCTCCAGGAAGAGGAAGACCAGCAGGGACACCGTGAGACCATTTAGGTCCTAGTATCTGCTGTGCAGCTATCAGTAAGACAGAGAGATGTGTGACTGTATTCTAGAGAGTAAGGCTGCAAATGTGTGCCTATTTAATGTATTTGTTGTTTTTACTTTGGTGTTTTGTAATGTCTTTTTAAAGCAGCAGTTCTCTCTTATTCCAAGACAAATTTCTCCTACAACTTAACTTAACTTAACTTAACTTAACTTAACTTAACTTAACTTAACTTGACTTGACTTGACTTGACTTGACTTGACGTACTTAATAGCAGTAACAGTAGTAGATGTAATACTATCAGTAGTTATTGTAATGATAGTAGTTGCAGTGTGGAAAAGGTGGAATTTCAGGCCTACATTTTAGATCTAGGATCTCCTCATTTTCTCATAGAGGATTAGAAAGATGTATAATCTACAGCTGAAGGCCTCACCTGACTTTGCTTTATTCAAAATCGGCTAAATGCAGTCAAATCTCCAGTTTTAGGAAACCCCTGGTAGTAAATCCGCGCCCAGATGCTCATCATCATTATCATCCTGCCTCCATAAACTCCCAGCAAAGAAGGGGAAAAAAAGCCTGAAACTGGAGCTCAGCTGTTCGCACATGTCAGACCAGCTGTCCTGAGGGGCCCATGGTGGGCGTCCTGATCTGGCCATAAGTGCCCTCCCTATCACCCCTCCATCCAGGCTGACCCTGCAGGTTGACTCTATTTATTCCTGTGACTAATTGCACCGCATGTGACACTTAGCGATGACAGCATGTGGTGAGCGCAAGGTGTTCTCAGCTCTGCTCGGAGGGAGACAAGCACCCGCCGCATGCAGCATATACACACCTCCCTCCCTCACAGGGTCGAGTCACTCAGGTTGCCGGGAGACCGGGGACAGCTTAAAAGGTGAAAGTCATCTCTGCTAAATGTCTGGAAATATCAACATGTGTATGTACAGTAGATAGACGTTTTAGGGTGTGACTGAAACTGGATTTTTGAAGACTGAAACCAGTGATGTTTGTCTATAAACGTGTGAATTATTGTAGCAAGTTTGTGTTAAAATAGCATCGAGATTAGTGCCAAAATATTAGCGAAACTCTTTCTGAGAGGCAGAATAAAGTTTAATGAAGGTGAGCAGCACTTTAAATGCCAGGCAAAAACACCATTCCTCCTTAATGAAAAATACAATTGTGATTCAAACAATAATTGAATTAAAAATGTGTTCAGATAATTGAAATTGATTGCAGATTTTACCGGCTTCTGCTGTTGCATCCCTCAATTTGTTCACTCATTCTAAAAACTGGCCAATGCAAGACAAATTTATGGGTAATCAGATACAATAAATCCACATTGTCACTGAAAAAATGACAATAATCAAATTAACGCTGCTGCTGCTGCTGATGGAAACCATTCGGAGACCACTCCTAAGAATTCCCTCTCCCCACAAGTTACATTCATATTGATATGCAACACCTGTTTTTAAATTCTTTAACCATGAAAAGATGCAACAAGAGCATGGATCCGTCCATAACAGCTGTTCCAGAAGAGTCAGCGTTTCTTCTTCCACAGGGCACATTCTTCCCAAAATGTAATCACCTGTTCCCATCCCTGATGCCTAGCTCTGTTAAAGCTTCATGCAAATGTATCCATAACATTTAGGTCAAATGGTTGTCCTCATCTTTTAATATTAAAGAAAGTGAGAAAAAAAATTATGAATCTACACTGTTATCCAGACTTGTTCCAAAATTCAATGAGTCCTTCTTTGGGACTATGTCCAATGACTATGACTATGTCATGACAATCCGTCAAGTAGTTTCAGCATAAGTGACAAAAGCATCTTATATTTAAATGCTAAAAAAAAGGAGCCCTGACTCCGCCCCTTTATCGCTGCCACATTCCAACCCTGCTTCCAACTCATCAAAATCCATCAAGTAACCAAACCAATCACTGAACCTCCTTGGTGGAGGTAAATGGGTGGATGAGAGCAGAGCTCTTTGGCTGCAGAACCGAAACAATGAGCTAAAATGCTAAAAACAAAAATAAAAAAAAACATTCTTAAAAAGTTGATCAGAACTGAAGAGTTGGATTATAATCATCTGTGCATTTGTAACCATGAGTGAGCCCTTATCACATAGGGATCTGATCCATTGCTAATATAAAAATATTGATCAGTGCAGCTTTAATGTAACATAGTAAAGCTTTGCTCCTGAAATTACTGCCAACACTGATGCAAGAACAAATTCAAGAAAGAAGAGTCACTGCATGATTATTTACATAATAATAAAGTCAAATGCGTCTCTACTGTAGTGATTTATAAAAGTAGGCTACCATCCTCACAGATAAATTCATCACTTGTCTTCTCTGATGACTCTGCTTTGTAAAAATGAGTCTTTGGTCCCAGTCAGAGTTTCCATTACACCGTGCAACAGCTGCCACCGACAGAACAGCATGTCTTCCTGTAGGTTTTCTTCTCTCACACGTTATATCCAGTTTACATCCCATCAGGAAGAGTCACTTAAAGAGAGTGCATTATGAATCAACCCATTCAAAGAAGCCGTCAGAGAATAAGACTTTTTAGAAGCTGTGACTTCCAGTCGGTGGTTATAATTATAGTCCATAAAGTAAATCATATCTTTAAAAAAAACCATCATCTTTCCGTCTGTTATTGTGGTCGCACTCTCTGCATGCATTCATCATATTGCATTTGACTTATCATGCATGCATTCTACAAAATAAATAGGTGTTTTAGCCTCCAGTCCAACCATGGCGTAAAAAAACAACAACATTTTATATATGATGGAGATGCACTCTAAGTAACACATTTAAATCAATCACGGAAGCAACACGGTGCATTTAATGGTTAGGCTGTTGAAATGGTTTCAAGGCCCATTTGCATACAATACACTTGCTCTGTGTTTCGTCTGATACACCACACGGGCCAAAGGCTGCTAAAAGCTGCACTTTGCTGCAGCTCGTCAGTCGTTATGCGGTTGATGATACACGCTGTAATCCTAACGGGGGCTGTATGATGGAGTCATAAAGATGTGGAGCATATAGACAGTGATTGCTGTCTGCTTAAGTGTGTGGGAACACGGGGAAAGGCGAGCTGGAGGGTGGAATACACAGATTGTCCGTCTAAGTTGCATCTCGACCAGGACTTCTTGGAGAGCTGGATGTACAGTGTCGCTATAAATGAGGGTTGATTTTCCCCTTTGCTGTTCCTGGCAGGCAGTAGAGTTTGTTCGCTCCCAAAGAGAAGTTGTTGATGGTTCTACAGATAAGTTGGTGACCATCAAAAAGCACAACCAATAACCAAGCAATGATATATGGCCTTGAATACCTTGATGCAAATCCCCAATACATCAATAGCATAAGATTTCATGCCTTTTTTTCCTCAAACAGCAGACAATAAAATGAGCATAATGGACTTTCATAACAGGCGCTTATATAATGATTAATGGCTTATGTCATGCTTTTTTATAACGTTGTTATATGTTGTCATGTTACACTGACAGGAAGAGATCTTCAGAAAAAAAGGACTAATCCGAATGGTCTTATTCAATCTTTTGCAGCCATCAACATTTTTATAAAACGCACATTTCCCCCTCAAGACAGCTGGTCTGACATGTGCACATCAGAGCAACTTGTTCTGCTGCAGTGCAACATCAAATCTTCCTCAGTCTTATTTTTGAGACACGACTATTACATTGGAATATATGACAAAACATAGAATCATTCTTCAGGGAATTGTTGACCGAAACTACGACTCACTTACTTCTACTGGTGCAAAGCAATTCAGGTAATATTGAGATATTTGACCGTGAGTCTCAAGCCTTCGTCCCAATACAGTGGAAGTGAATGGAATTTAATTTGTGGTGCTCAAAGTATTGAAAATCTAATATATATATATATATATATATATTTATATATATATATATGTATTCAAGACAAAGAACGACAGTTGGCAATTTTAAAAAACAGGATTTCAGTCGTTTTTATTGGAGCATCTCTTTATTGAAGAAATAGTCCCCGTGGAGATATTTGTGTTTTTAGTGAAATGCCTCTACAAACCTGGTCGCTATGTTTGTACTCACACCCTGAGCACTGTTACTGGCTGGGGGCTACAGGCCCACTACAAACAGGCTGCTGTGCAGAAACGGCTCCAACACAACTAATTATTATTAATAACAAAACACAGACACACACACAGGGTCTCTGCAGATGCAGCAGGGTGGTGATGGTGGTGATGGAGAGGTGATGCTGATGCTTCACCTTCACACAGCCATATTTTTTGACCTAATGCTAAAACCTCTGGAAGGATTTCCAGGCATGCATTGGTTCTGCTTGCATGGAGAGTGATTTGGCCATTGAGCGGAGGTACATGCTCTCTTCTGGTTTAAAAAGTTTTAGTCTTATTGTGAGACTAATATGTTTACATCAGTATTTGTATTTGAATCTTTGATTCAGTGCTTTAATGAAGGAGGAACGATTAAAGCAACAAGCAGGATTATTTCCTAAATAAGTGAATATTACTTTTTTCTTTTTTTTTTCTCGACACTGGTGTCATTTTACCTGCAGCATCTATCAATGATTAATAGCGTGCTGTGGTTTTGTTCACTTGAGATTCGATTTCCATGCCCTCAATTCGTGAGATCAAATCTGTGTTTGCGAATTGACATGTAAGGCAGCGTGCAGCGATCCCTTATGCTGGATGGAATTATGCTCGCCTAACTTCTCCAAAACTACAAAGTTGTTAATGTATCAGCTGCTTATTGAAAAATGATTCCTGCCATTCACCCTGGTTGCACTTTGTAGCCAGTGGATTATTTTCACTTTGCTCAGGCGTCCTACCGGGAGCTTGATGGAGGTCTCCACATAGATCGATGGGAATGGGTTCCTGCGGTGCTGATGCTCTCTGTGGGAGTCACTGTTTCTGGAGCCGGCTGGTCTATTTTCTCTTCTCAGAGGGTAAACTGTGCTCACAGTGTCCCTCAGTACAGCACAGTTTGCCCCGGCAGCTTATTCTTAAAAAGAAGAAGAAAATAAATTAAATTTGTCCAAAAGACAAATATATATATTAAAGCACTCTTGACTTTACATATTAAAATCAGTTAACCCATCATAAGAGGTATGACTCAGGCCTGTGGAGGTTTACAGTTATAGTTAAGGTGTATAAGATGTGGAAAATTCACAAGTTTTCTTCGCAGTGAAACGTAAGGTTTGAACGCTGCTAATGCTGCTCTCACATGGATTAAGGTGAAATGAAGAATAAGGCTCAAATATTTATCCATAGCAGCCAAGATAAGCCACAAATCTCACCCGGAGAATCGATCCTTAAAGCTAGTGGAGTCAACTCTCAACCTCTCGGCAGAACATGCATTTTTTAAAATCTCGCTCTGCTCCCATCGAGTTGAGTTTGATTCCTGGCTCAACACTTGTCAGTCATCTGGAAGAGCCATCTACCTCGAAACAGTAACTACCCCGAGGCTGAGGCATGCGTAAGAAATCCTATCGCAACTACCAGAGATGAAGCAGCAGCCAGAAAACGCAGGTAATCTGATATAAACATAAAAAATTACTAGAATTTTTTGGCCATATTTAGCTTCCCTGAACTGTTCTGCTTTCCTCCAGAGGTGCTGATGCTACCTCTCTGCACTCTGTGTGATTTGACGTATCTCAACAACGTCGGTGGCTCGTTGACAGCACCTCTTGAGTGTCTTACCATCTGTGTGAAGAGAGGAGCGTCTATCATGGGGAAGATAAATGTGTTTGAATCCCCACAGGCCGGCAGCAGGCCTCCTCTCACCCTCTGAGTTTCTTAGAGGACTGAAGTATCGGAGAACACGGCTGTTCCACTCCAGCACAGATAGAGCAGTGTAGAGCAGGTGATGACGGCGGCCTCATCGTGCATAGAGCGAGGAGAGGGGTCAGCGAGCTGCTGCTTGATGAACTGTAGTGCCTCTTTGTGTGTTGGGGGGGTTCGTCCAGATGGCCTCCATCTTAAGCAGCTGGCAGAGAAGAATCATACTGGCAGAAGCCTGAGGAAGAAAAATCGAGGCGTGGCAGGAGAGAGGGCGATGGAGGGAGAGGTCCTCAATAAATGCAGGGTTCGTTGGGATAAATTAAAAGGAAAACAAGCCTGATTATACAGGTCTGTCACATATCTATAAGAGGTGCACATGGTGGCTTTCAAAAATCTCCATCCTCGCTGCTTGAATCCCTTAAATGAATGTGGAAATAGAAGAATAACAGGATATGTTTTTCAGTGCTTTAGCAGCTCTATCATGTGAGCTCAAGGAACTCCTGCACTTTACAGTTAAGAAAACAAGCACATCTTTTACCATCCTGGCACAATGTACTGCCATATTACACAGAAACAGTGATCCAGTACTGCAGTACATTATATCACAAAGACCCCAGGCCTTCATGTGCCAGCTTTAGTCCTGTACCTAACACGATTCTTCATTATGACTTATCAATTATACAGGAACACAAAGTTATTTCCTTGACATATTGATGTGGGTTCCTATAACATGTATGCTGGGCTCACTTAATATATGAGGAAAGAAGCTTTGATGGATGTTTAAACCTGTAAATAAGATGTAGGCACGTCTTAAAGAAAGAAAAATATGTTTAACAGCTTATAAATGAAATGAAAATAAAAGAGAATGTTATTCTAACCTGTAATACTGAGGGCCTGAATTCCCAAATTAACTGTTCTGAAACAGAAGGAGATGAAAAACAGGCATCAAATCCACCGTTTGTTTAAAATTAATTGTTAAGACACAAAGTGGCAGATAATCATTTTCCAAACTGATTATCTGTCTAAACCACTTGTTTCCAACCTGCTTGTTTTTCTCGCCTCGTTGGACCTTGTTGTAGCGATGATGTCACAAAATTGGCAGCGGGTGACATTATCCTGTCTCAGTTCCATTCAATCCCACATATACTGTCCCACAAATTCTGTAAATAGTGCAGCAATTGTTTATTAATCCATCGCTCAAAATCATAATAAAAGACTTGTTTGTGTCCGAAACACACCATCGACCCAACATTTCTTACTGTCGGCTACGGAGGTGGAAACCAGCAGGTGATTGGCTTAATTTAGCATCGTAGCTTGAATTAGAGAACAACCAGCCTCTGCAAGCTTATTCCTGAGGCAGGTTTCCATATTCTAAGACAATACTGCATAACCTGCTTTTAAAAGCTGAATCCTTTATGAGTTTAAAAAAAATGAATAATTTGTGAACAGGAAAAAAAAAATCTACAGCTCCAACTAGAATTTACCTTTGACTTTCCCCTCGCCATAGATCTCTCCCTAAATCCACTAATGGTTTTAACTTTAAGTTTGTGCACAGATGAAACAGACGTGTGTCAGAGTGTGAGTCGACTTTTGGATGATTCCTCTGTCTTTATGCTAAACCTCTCGCCTCTTGTTCCATCATAGATAACAGAGTGGGATCGATCTTGTCGCCTAACTATCGGCAAGAATGGAAATAGATTTGCAAAATGTGAGACCATTCCTTTAGTTAAAGTTTAGAAGCTGTGAGATGCGTCTCGCATTGTGAGGACATCTGCTGTGTTCTCGCAGTGTCGAACCTGAACGCACTTTGAACCGTGTCGCCCGACTCTTAAATCCGTCTGGGAATCAGGTGACTTTTACCTCACGTCATCCTCTGGGTGCTCTTTGCATTTTCATCCACTCCGGCTGCCCCAGGCTGTCAGTCAGCATGACCCAGTACCCAGCTGCCAAACTGTTCCTCCCTGCAGCTCAAGCCCAACACTGATTTGCATTTCATTTTATTGTTTTGATACACTTTATTTTCCTCCCTTCCCTTGCACGTTAATGTCCACGGCATTGTATGTATACTCTGGGCACAGAGAGAGCGCAAACGACCATGCGACTCCATTACTACCACTTGCTGTTGGTTCTCTCTGGCTGGACCTGGAGAATCATCTTCCATCTGTAGCTCTGCACTGAAATGCACTCCCACACAGTCTTATCACAACCACTTTACTCCATCTGTGGAAAGAGTGGGAGTGTGTGGTCTCCTGTATGAGTTATTGCCACGGAACAGCAGCATGAAATCAGCGTCGGCGGCTTGTGCAGTGTGTGGTCCGCCAGCATCTGATACAGCAGTAGTATCTCTGATTCTAAATGCAGTTCCCCCGGAGGGTGGAAAACAAATAGATAGTATGGTGACAGTAGAATTACACAGGCTGGAAAAAAAACAAACCACGAGGGCGACAATTCTCACAGCATCACCTTCAGTCTGTGTGGCACTGCCGAATGCATGTTGACATATTTTGTTCGGCATCATTATTAATTCATAGTAAATGAAAGGAATATATCACACGGCTGAATTATTATCACGGAACAATGCAAATGTGCCTTTTGACATTGCTCAGTTGCTGCAGCATTATGCATGCAGGTGTTCAGATTGTGCTACACATAATGATTCATGCAAATACAAAGCTTAATTAGTTTCAAGTCATTGAATACATAAATGCAAATCTCATACCAACTTAATTGCCATAAAAAAGGGGATGTGAAGTGAACAATGGTGAAGTGGAAAAACAGGAAAGCCAGTTTGCATTCTCTTCTGTTGGGCCTGTAGCGTGGAGCCAAGGGGCGGCTATAGCTGAACACTGGTGAAGGCTGTGGGCCAACATCATCACAAACCTGCTTGGACTAACGTTGCACGACTCCGTCTTGCAAAAGGAATCCGTCTGAGATGACCCAGTGACTGCAGCGAAACATATTCCTGTAGCAGAGAGGCAGCAGGGCACACCAGGCCAAGTGGTGCCAAGTTTCTCTGGGGAGGCGATTTTTAGCGAGAGCAGCGTTTTGAGTGCCTGTTGCTTAGCAGCACTCGATGGCTGTATTTCCCAACACTGGGCAATGAGCTTCATTAGGTGAAGCCTAACAGGGGATATCGAGTGACACTGGGGACAGCTCAGAGTCCTGCCAGGAGGAGGCTGCAGGATGTGAATGTGACGCGACTTTAAATATTTGAAGACATCATCGTGTGTGATGTGTTGTGATGACAACGCCGGGCTACAGCTGCCGTCGAATGCATCCAGTGTAATATTCTCCTCAGAGGTTTAAATCGTCTCTTTTGTAGGAAGCACAAGGAGATTATGCTTTGAAGTTAATGACAGTTATCAACACTGAACAGAGCTGAATGCTGATGCTGTGCTCCAGGTTTTCCGCTCGTCTGGTGGAACATGACACTACAATTCATACTGCGTGCTGCAATTTTAGTCATGTTTGTATCTCTATTAACACATTTTGCAATTCATTTAATGTCTTTATGTAATTTTTAATAATTGATTTATTTGTTTGGACTATACAACCAGCATAAAAGTAGTTAACAGATAGAAACAGATGTGACACCAGTGGTCAAGAAGCCATAAGCTTGTATTATAAAGGACATGACTATTTAGACTATGTACTTTTAAATTCAAATTCAAATTTAAATCAGCACTGTAGACGCTACTGAAGTTCAGACAAGTCACGAGCTTGAAATCTTATCTACGTCTAGGCTCCGACCTCATCACTCCCCGCAGACATGTTTGCTTGGATATATTGGGGAGTGAACTTCTTGAACCCCCCCCCCCCTAACCGGAGCCTACAGCTGGATGCTGGGGCTGAAAGTGCAGGCAGCAATAACCACGTGGAGCAGCAGCGGCGTCGACAGGCAGAGGGAGAGATGGGAAATTGTTGCAGCTTAAACAGACCGCCAAATTGGGAGGGCGTGCTGATGACGATTGAGGAGAACGAGGCCTGTCATGAGCACATGTGTGTGTTTTTGCAGCAGTGCAGCTGGAGTCATTTGCCTGAAGTAGCTCACAGGTTTCGCTCCATGTCTGTACAATGAAATAGATGGATTATCACATCAACCTAGTGAAGCATTTATCTGCTGGAGAGACGGATATTTTCTTTTAGCGGTGACACATACAGTTAAAGGAGACTGACTGAAATACCTGAGCATGACTGACTGTACAGAAAGTGGCAGAAAAGTCACCACAAACTGTATGATATTACTGTAGAAGCAAGCACCATTTTGGTTTAAGTTGATTTTCTATAAACTTTCATTTCACTGATGGTGGTTAATAAAGTCACATAAAATGACAGCATGTCTGAGAATCGTTCATAAAATCCTCACTTTTCCGTCGGGTCAGCGTTGGCTACCTTGCTCGGGGCAAGGGAATCTGCAATTTGTTTTATGGAAGTGAACCAAATGAAAAATGTGTCAGACTAATTGAAATAAGCTTGGCTAATTTGGTGAACATGGAACAGGCCCTAGGTGTGGGAACCTACACCTAGGATGCATGACGACCACAATGCTTTGACGAGGTACCAAATGATCTGGGTACCTCTATATGAAGTAAGTGGCTGATGAGGGAATGAGGTGAAGGCAAGGCAGCTGGGAGACAAGTGTGGAGAAAGGGACATAGAGCCAGATTTGATAGCCGCCTTTTTTTTTTTTTGCTAAAATATGACCTTGTGTGGCTCGAAGGCCAGCGTGGAACACACACAAAAAAGCAGCAACAAAATCAAATGTCTACAAACATCCCCCCCCCCCCCCCCCCCCCCCCCCCATACTGTGTGCCTTACGTGGGTTCAATTCCCCACAGATGATTACAGGTTTTACTCATTAGTTCACACATTTAAAACGACACAGTCTCGATCCTTGTAATCTCCCAATCCCGTCCTTGCATTTGGTTTCCCGCTGCGAAAGTCATAGAATCACTGGAGCTGACAGCCCAGCATCTCGTAGTGAAGTCCTCCAGTCCAGTTAATCACTGGAGCCACTGTAGTAGCGCGCTCACAGTGTGCGATCACTGGCGGAGGAGCAACACACAGTCTTCAGACGAAGGGGGGGGGGCTTCAAAGACGGCTGACAGCATGCAGTCAAAGGAAAAAACAGTGCAGCATCCTTTCAAATGAAATATGAAATTATGATTTGCCGTGAAGGTTGCAGAAGCATGAGTCCCCTTTGTTAATACTCATTTCCCCTGTGGTGTTTTATCACTGAAATTGCTCCCAGGCAGCATTGTGCTGGGAGATGAAGTAAGAAACAGAAGATTGAAGAGCTGGGCTACAATCACTATCTGATAAAGTGCTGGGTGACTCATTGTTTATTGGTAGTTTTCAGGTGATAGCTAGGCCTTTCATTTTTCCTTGTGAAAGTATGCGTGTTTGACTAAAGATATGCTCCCGACTCGGATTCACAATTTTCTCTGATTTTCAGTCATTTTGATTTCCCTCATTAAAATAAGTCAAAACTTGTTCATACACATAGTGAGGTGTTCAGAGGTCTCCCTTTAATTATAGATTGTACTTTATTACCCTGTGATCCTGGACTGTCATATCCTCATCCTGAGGCATGTGTCCGTTAGGTGAGCTTAAAGTAATTATGTCACATACAAAACAAAGAAAGTTGTCAAGTTTCTGGCCTCTCTAGCTGCTTGCCTGACTTATGATCAGTTGTCAGAAAATAATTCAGCTAAATCCTGAAGCTGCACATAAAAATAAAATGATAATGATAATAATATTATTAATATTTGGGGTAAACGGCTGTCGTGTTAATGGCCCCTGAAATGTATTCTTAGCAACAAAATGTTTAGTTGTTGTTGCTACATGGATATTGTCTACACCTTTAAACATAACTCCAAAAATATGAACCACTGTATTAGTGGTAGTTCAGGCTGTGGCGAGAATGTAGCATGGGTCTGTGTCATTCTGGTAATCAATCTGAGCAGACTGCCATAACATATAGTCATATTGGTTAGTCGGACACGTTCTGGCTGACTTGGACGTGGTGCTATTGGCTTAGAGAGTTATTAATTAAATCAAACTGTTTTGTCGACGTCTCATCTTGATAATTATACGAATATACTTAAATGCAGGTTTACAATAGCTGACGGAAAGACAAAGAAGAGTACCAGGAGGTCTCCAGCTGTCTATGGTGCACGTATCTGGTGTCTGCAGCACATCTGCACAGTGAAAGATGTGTTCAGATCTTTCATTTAAATAAAAAAAAAAATGCGTGAAAAGTACTTCAGTACAGGTAAAAATGTAGCTCCTATTAAAAACATAAATACTAGCATATACAAGAAGTAGATCAAAACAGAAGTTCAATAGTGAAAGACACCTGAATGAGGTAAAGATGATTTTTAACTGCAGCAGATGAGATGTGCTAATTAATCAGTCAGACGGTCTTTGGTGCTCAGACTCTTCAGGGAGATAGTGAGTGAAGGGCATCTGCCCTGAGGAGCAGCAAGATATATATCCCCCTGTGGAGTCCAGACACTGGTGGCGGTGGCTGATGACTCCGCTGAGACTGGTGAAGCTGAAGAAAAGAAGTTGGTGATGGGGAGGTGGATGGCACGCAGGACAGCAGCATGAATGAAATACAGATAGAGAGGGGATCATACTTAAAAAGACAGCAGCGAGATGACTGGCTAACAGTGACGGTGTGCCGCGGTGCTGTTGCAGAGATGTGACCAGATATCTCAATTGACAGCAGCGGACAATGACAGCAGGAAATTAAAACTGAGTATGCATGACAGGTGTGAATGACAGGATGACTGTAGACCTGTACTTTATTTCTCACACCATCCTGACTGAACTAGAGCTTCATTAAAAAGATTCAACGATGAATTAATGGGCAAAGTACAAATATGTCATTGTAATTTAGTTTGATCTCTGAATTTAGGCCCTAATTTGGTGTCTTCTGCATTTCAAAATGCTTTTAACGTGTATTTTGCGACAGTATATTGCAACCGATCTTTTGTTCTTCTTATTTTGAAAATGAAGCCATTCAAGGGACTTAAAAAACACCGGCATTGATATTATTAAGGGCAATAACCTATACTCCCAATAACCAAACTAAGTACTGTCAGCCTCCAACCCCAATTCTGAAAAAGAAAAAGTAAAAACAAGTAAGTCAGTAAAAGTAAAACATTGCCTGACAATGTATTTCTTAGTGCCTTTGTTGTCCAAACCTGACCACAGATCGGAGTCTGGATTCAGTCACGAGCAAAAATGGGCTGAGATTCACCGATTTGTGAAAAACTATTTAGTCAAACAGTCTAATATTTGAAGAACGACGTTGCTCGATGCCCAGTTGAAAAGAATTTAAAGATAGCATTGATTCCTTCGGATGTAGACCTCGTATGACCTGTTTACTAACACGATGATATGCTTCCTGTCAGTTCCCATGATGCCACTGATTCTGCTGTCTCTTGCTGTTATGACTGATTCTGTCTCTACCCAGCTCCCCCCACCTCCTTGGTTTCTACCCTCTCATTAACATACTTGGCGATGGCATCCCTCGCCTTGTGCATTCCGTGAGTCCCGTGTCTCAGTGATGTGCGTCTGTTGGCTTCTGTTCCTTCTAGCCTTAGGGGGTTGTTTGGTTGCTCTTCCTGCTGAATCCTGCGCTGCTGCTCAGATTCATCAGGGAGCGCGCATGAGAAGAGCCTCGTTTTATCAAATAAGAATGCAACCATTCATGGATTATATGCATATACATCATCAGATGCAGGCTTCATTGAGAGATTTTTACAGTCAGGATAGACATCAGGTCTTACTCGTGAGGTGGATTACTTTCCTGGCATGCATTGTCTGTATACCTCAAGATGTGAGGTATATGGAATTCTGTGAGGAGCAGCAGCATCCAGCTTCCACAGGCAATAATGAGGATTAGCAGCTTCTCTGTTCAGGCAGCCCAGAGTTCCTTTTGTGAACTCTCTACCTTGTTTCTCCAAGAAGAAATGGGCTCTCCAGAGCAAACTGACAACTGATGGAGCTCAGATTTAAAGCTGCACTCTCCTGATTGTAGACCGACTCTGCAAAGACCGGCTCGCATTTGTCAATTCAGATGATGTCACATTTTCTCCTCGGCACACAAAAAATAAATGACCCTTCACATGTTTGTGTAGCCTTAATTGTTGGCGCAGGTAGTCCAACCCTTGCTTATGCATTATTCATTCCCTGACAGGAAATGTGTTTATAAGGAGAGGATGCGGAGATGTGAGTTATTGATTTGCTTGTAAAATCTTCTCAATTGCACACTGTCTTAATATGGATCTTTGGTCTCTGTGTGCTTGTTGTCGTTTCTCAGATCCACCAGCCTATGAACATGTTTTAAAACCTGGAAGGGGAGGCGTGAAGCATATAAATATAGAGAATTATGAAAAATGATGAAGAAATGGGAGGTTCTAAGTGGAATTTGAGGTCAAAATCAGCAAATGGAGACATTTACTTGACATATTTGTCCTAACAGTTGTCCTTTATAAAGAGCAAAAGCAGACGTAACATGACAGATGTAGAGAATATTTCAGCACCTGTCACCGAAAGGTTTTTAGTTTTACTCCTTGGGTTCTCTCTTTGTTCTCAGCCGAAGCTATTCTGAGGGAAAAGGCTCAAACCCTCAGTATGCAGTCAGACAAAGGTAGCAACGCCAGAGCATTAAGCAATTAAAGAGGCAGATATTTGCCTCAGGTGATGGAAGAGAGGGAGTTAAAAGGGAGAAGGAATATTGGACCTGCAATCATTAAGTCTGCTGGATGTGTCAACTGGCAAATGTCAGCCACAACAACAATGATAATGTGTGGATTTTTGTGTTTACAAGTTGTTGTACCTCCCATGTGGCGAAATACGTGTAAATGCTTTGTTAACTCTTCTGCTAATCTCTTTTTTCAATTAACAATAATCCCCTGGATTCAGCCGAGCAGGTTTATTTGCATAAATTTAAAACTTAACCGTAAAGGTTGCAGATCAGAAAATGTAATACTTTTTTTTCTTCTTTTTCTTCTTTTTTTTGTTTAATTTAATTGTTCAGGGACTACATATTTAAATTAGCTGTAAGCTAACTCTGGTGTAATTACTTTTGATTTTGCACTGTTCCTGCAAAAATAAACAATAAACTAAACTAATATTGTGAAGTTGTTGCAGATTTTCAGCTCGTGTCTGTCTGTGGCGCAGACAACCGTCCCTATCCACCCTATTAGCCCTAATGCAATATAATAATAATAATATATTATAATAACATTATTCTTTAACAACCACCAAGACATATTTTCAGATATAAAACAAATTAAGTATTATTTAAGAGCAGTTTTGTCTTCAAAGGGGGAATTCTGTGTTTTACTGGTGTCAGCTACTGGTTCCCATTAGCAGAGCATCTTCTGCTTGTGAGGTTGTTGTGGCAATGAAACATTTTCCTCCTTGTTTGACTTTATGGATATATAAAGTCATATATATTCACATTATCTTACTTTTTCTCCTGATTGTTCAAAAAAAACAACAACAACCTGATGACACTGTTTGAGCCGGAGGATTTTTCTCTTTAACAAATGGAAAATCTTTAATTCGAGCCATTTCTGTGTTGAATTGAGCCGACCAATGAGAGCAGCAACGCTCATTTATGAAGATATATTGCCTGATGATTCTGAAGTCAATCTGCTCTTTGTAATGTTACTCTATGAGATCCTCCACTCTGATTCATCTCTGTGTAAGAGCACTGGACAAACACTTAAAATGTAAATGTGATCTTTACTGAGCTGCCGGCAGGCTTCTCCGATATTGTTGGAATTACCTTTATGTCGCTGTAGAATTTTATACTTGACATTTAACAATACAGTTAAGACGTCTATAGCTGCTTTAAAGACCATAACCATTACGGTACCATAACAAAGCGGAATGGTGGGCAGACTTAGCGTTTCAAAAAGCACTGATTCCCTGCCTGTAGTAGGTAACCATGGTGCTCCCACCTCCCAGACACATTAAGCTCTAGTTGGTGACGTGGTGGAGACTCAGGCAGAGAGCTGAACAAGGTGTTCTCACCTCTGTGATCCCTGCTTGTCTTGACCTTCATTAAAATGCCATGGCCTATAGCAATTAATGCCTCCGAAATAATACGAGACAAATTAACCTGCGGCGCAAACAAGGAGAAGGTGTCGTTTTAAGCAACTGCTTGACACTTGTGGAGGAACTCCACAGGTTGTATTTGGCTCCTAATGAGGGACTGCCTTAGTGCGAGGAATAATGATTCATGCATATAACCAGCAACATGTGAACATAAATAAAAATCAAAGGTAGGCATCCAATACTCTACGGTGCTCCCTGAAAATTAATAATTTATTCTCTCTCTTTATATTTACATGTATTCATTTGGCAGATGCTTTTGTCCAAAACTACAAATGAGGTAAAATTAGATTAAGCCCTTGGAGAATAAGTGCCAACCTTTCATTGGACACAAGTGCTGAGAAAGACGTAGAGGAAGATCATGAAGGAGAGAAAGAAAGAAAGAAAGAAAGAAAGAGCATATTTTAGGTGAGTTCTCTCAGAAGAGGAAGGTCTGCAAGTTATTTTTAAAGACAAAGAGATGCTACTGTCCATTCCAGTTGGGTAACTCCGAGGACCAGCTGTTATTCATTTGCATATCGTCGTGAATAAGAAGGCTCAAACACCTGAATATGGAAAATCATGTGTGTTTGGCTGGTTGAAGACCAGACGTGTTGCTGCATTCTGGACCATTTGTAGAATTTGTAGAAATGTGTCAGAATTGCACGCTGTCCGTGCTTTGGTTTAAAACAAAATACTAAAACTGATGACATCACAACAGCCTCAGCTGTACTTTGTGTTTGCTGCTAATTAGCAAACGTTAACATGCTGACATATTAGCATTTATCTCAAAACGCTGTTGTGTTCAAGTACAGCCGCACAGAGCTGCTGGTGTTGCTGTAGACACCAACACTCTCTTATGGTTTTACCGTAAAACGGTAAACTTTTGTTGCAGTTCAGCCGTTTGTTTACACAACAACGAAGAGTTAAAAGCTTGTGTTTTCAGGCCCCCCAAACGCCGTTGTTTCCATACATATTTGTCGTGCCCTGCTTGAATTGTAGCTACAGTGCCATCATCCATTTCCGGTGGTATTGTTCCATTTTGTCCATCTCGTCCGTATCCATAAGCTCACGGAAAACGCGTCCGATTAGTAGACTTATAATTGAAATGATCAGTGACAGAAGCTGCTGTATTAACTGACCTATAGTGCTGTTCCTTTAAGTTCACATTAAGCGACTCAGAAAATTAAATTTTACTCTATTTTCTCTGTGGGAATCCCAGCTGACCTTCTTGTTAGCGGACACTCTGCTCTACCCCCTGCAGCCACAGCCGCTGCCGAATTGTCTTTCCATTAAAAGCAATCAAATTGTCACATTGTTTATTATGAGCCAACCTCCTTAAATATGAAGATGCACTAAAGCAGGACCAAATTAATTTATGCTCAAGGAAAGTCAGTTTAGGAGATAATGTCCCTAACAATTTCTTCCCCTCGTCAGCTTTGCATTTAGTCAAATTTACAGCATCTCAATTAACGGATTGTTGAGCTCTCCTCTGATGCAGACACACTTTGTGCCTCTGGCAGATAAGACTGATGTGGTGTGGAAACAATTGCCCCGAAGCTTGCAGGAGAACACAGACTGAAATATGTCACATGTCTTGTTCCCCTTCAGGATGTCTGCATGAATGTTCAGAACACAAGCTTCCATTTTCAAAATGCGTCTTATCGGGCAGGATTCGAGTGCCTGCGTCTTTGTTGTGCTTTTATTGTTCATTAAAGAGTGTGATTTCTCTTTCTGCTGCTCAACACACTACGTGGAGCATATATGTGTTCACCTGTGCACACATAAGCACAAAAGCACCTGTGCATGGCAGGGCTCTGTGTGACAGAGCAAATATGTCTGTTCCCAAGACAACAACAGATAATAGAGTCATTATAACAGGACAAACAGATTACACAGCGCAGCGCTGCCACAGAAGACCAAACATCAACTCAACGACATCAAAGAAATGCTTTAAGAGACTGGCTTGGAAAAATAAATAACTCATTTTTATTTGTTCACATCCAAGTAATGATTGTGTCTGGTTTTTGCTCTATATAAGACCATAGTTGTAAAATGCATTAGAACGTGTGCAGCAGAAGATTTCCCTGGAAAAAAGAAAAGAATTGCCAGAGATAAGAGGAAACTCAAAGGTTGTCATGAAGTCATCTTATTCAGTTTCAGTCCATGATAGACAGGAGCCAAGTGGATGTTATTTAATGTGAAAATGTCACAATTACTTTTCTGAGCAATCATAAAAGTACGTTCGTTAGGTCTGCAGGTCATCTCCCTGTAGATACCTGTTAGTCATACTGTGTTTATGGCCTTAGAAATGCAGTGTTGCCCCTAGGTTTATTGGTTGGGTGAATAGGTAGGCTATTGTATATTTATTATATTCCATCTGTTCTCTTCATCATCCTGGCCACATGGTAGAGCCGTTGCCTTGACTTTAATTGTGGTCTGAGTCCTTCGAGACATGTACATTTTTATTTACTTTTACACCAAACCTTACCGATATCTGTCATGTAGAGCCAGGAGGAGTATTTTCTCTCTAACAGCCAAGATGGGTCAAAGCCTGTCTTCCTGTGCTTGTCGGTGGCTGCAGCTGTGTCAGTACTCGGGGCAGGGCTAGCTTCTCAGCAGTGGAGTAGCTATTAACGTCCTCACCACTGGTACCAGGTTGAGGTTGGGTAGCAGCACGTTGGGTGGTGGCAGGTGACGTAGCGACGTGTTTGAAAAACGCAGATATTTTGGCCTGGTTTGGAGCTTGTCCATCTTTGGTTCTGGGGAAGTTTTTTTTTAACGAACTGACTTAGGTTGAGTGACAGTAAGTCAAGTTCAGCACTGTCTCCTTTTGGGACTTCCTATCACTTACAGATCCAGACTTTAGATATCACAATGCTGTCAACGATCACAACACGGACACTCAGCATGGTTTTAAATTTAGAGAGGATGGAAAATCCATGATCATGCTCCTGCAGTTGGTGGCTGTTGATTCGATACCTAATACACTTCAGTCTGATTGCAGCAGGGAGAGGCTGTTGAGGGTAATAATTGCACACAAATCTCAAATGACTCATCCAAAAAACAGAAGAAGAAATTATGTATGGATGATATAAAATCTTTGAGTGTAAAACATGTTAAATGATCATCTTCAGATGATCTGCATGAAAGCTGCGCATGGTAATCTGTCTGCACAGTTGAACTGTAGCACAAATCAAATCAAAGTTGTAATTTCTTCACAGCTGCCACTGTGATTCATTATGTCCTGATTACTCTGCAAGAACAAATTTAAGCAATAAGAATCAATATCAATTAATTTGCTAATTTTCAGGGAAGGAGGGAAGAAGACGAATGTCCTGGTAGAATACAAATCTGTCCTTAGATATAATTACAATTGACTAACACTTTAGGGATGTTGTTGCTGCATTAATAAATATTTTATTTCCCCTGCATAAAGTAGATTACAGATAATTCTGTGGGAACAGTAAAGATGTATTTCATATCAGCTGCTTTTTTGTGTGCTTTTTTGTGTTTTTTGCTAGTCACAGATTTGCATCAAATTTGGTACAAACCACATTACCATGATCTCATTTGCAGTCAGCACACACCATTGACACAGTGGGCTGTGACTGACCTGCAGCTGATCCCTCAGTTTCTTACACAGACCTCAAACTTCAAGGACCAAGCAGTGCTCCTGCATGTGCTAGTGCATTTAAAAAACACCTAGTAAAATGTTTGTGCTCAGCGTTTTTCCGTGCATGCCATTTTGTTTTAATTTTGTTTAATTCTGTCTCCTGCAGGCAGCCCACTGGGTCCCTCTCATCTGAAACTTGCTTGAAATGCTGTTATTTATCCAACACACTTGTTTGTTTTGTTTTTTTGCAGCATTGCTGACCAGAGAAAACAGAAAAAAGGATTCTGGTATTCCATTTGACACACTGAGAGTTGGGCAGTGCTTGGTTTTTGGTTTGTCTGGTTACAAATTCTCATATTGCAGTGAAGCAGTGCAACTAAATGTTTTATTTATTGTATTCTAGCTACTCTTTTTTTGCAGTTTAGGCAATGAACAGAAGCATGATTTATTCGATGGCAGTTTCTCAGTTTGATCCGAGCATTTTCACAAAACAGAAAACAATATGGCAGGAGCTTCCTGATAAAGTCTTATACTGTACATGAGGTGTAGTTAAAAGAATAACTCCATTATAGAGTTTACAAGGAGAAAAAAACCCCATAGCTGCTGGTAAAACATCTAAGCAGGGCGTGGCCCCCTGTGGTCTATTGTGACCACACCCACCTGTGATGTAGGCAGTGTTACATCACAAGATCAACCCTATAAGGGCAAAGGTAAGCTTATGAGACTGAGTGGGGTTTCTCTCTAACAGCTGTATTTAAATGACTTCCTCCCTTTCATAAAAAAGTCATAACATTTTTACTTGTTGAGCTCAATCAAGCGACTTTATTCCACCTCTGCTTGTTCTTACATCAGTGATCAGAGTCAGATCTCACCCACACATTTTGCTCTGAATTAGACAGCCACTAGAAAGGGATGGCTCAGGTTTTGGCATTTCAAAGGAGGTTGCATGAGGTACTTATACACAGTCTGTGTATTAGTGACAGTAGATGATCCGGGGAAGCGACAGGAGTACCTGTGTAGGAAGTTAAGCAATGTTCGGCTCTGGATAAGGGACAGCAGCAAAATACAACCCTTCCTGAAACACAAGCCTGTTAACAGTCATTTAGAATCATGTTTCTCTCTCTGTTTTGATTTATTTTTTTTGTCTCTACCAACGTTTTAGCCAACCCTTCAGCTGATAAATGCTACACTAGGTTAACTAGCGACCGGTTAGCTTTGTCCTTCTGCCATTTGGTGCTGCACCGGTAGGGCACAGACAATTTATTGGTTATTGTTTGCTGCCTTGGAATGGAGGTTGATGTGGACATTTTGCTATTGTGGAAAAACCAAAACAAAGAGCTAAAGGAAGCTAAAAAGTTCTCGAGGTCACAACTTTAGTCTACTGGTTGCTGGTGCCAAACAGATTGTTAGGACTGAGTTCACCAAACACACGCTTGAGTGGGTAGAAAGCAAAATGAGAAAACACATATTTGAGAACACAAAACACAGAACTAGCTCAGGACATATCTTAAATTAATGAATGAAAAGTTCTGTACAGTACAACAAAAAAATAATAATTCCATTTTTAAGGCCGTTATTGAAGTGATACTCAACTGATGGTGGATTTTGGGCTTATTCAAAGCAGTAGGCTTCATTCATGCTGTCAATTCTGGAGTGTAAATCTCCAGAAAAGCATTTAAAACATTTAAATGAAAATAAAACAGTGGATGAACCCTATTAATAGACCCACAGGTTGATTTTCAAAAGTCAGTGTGTGAGTCAGTAGCTCGTGGTCTAAAGATAAAGTTTAATTAAGCTAAAAGCTTCACTGGCTCCCCCATGACGCCTCCCCCAGTCCCTCCTCCAAACTCTTATACATCACCGGAAACTGACTAATTGGCTGATCCACTTGCCATAATCTTTTAGGCCCAATGAGATTAATGAGTGGACATATTTCTGTGGCGTTCACCTACTCTACGCCCGTTTTTGGCAGCGGCCGCAGACTCTCAGAGAGATTTCTTGCTTCGTCATGTTTGTAAACAAAAAGTGATGTGAGACTTTTCGAACACCCGCTAACGCTCGTGATGCCGCTGCTACTTCATAAATGTCCAACTCTTTAAGTGAGGGTTTTTGTAAAGCAGCAGCACTTTGGCCAAATCTTTCTGCCTCACTAATTTCTGACATCTGTCTGCTCTTTTCACAGGCTATGGGCATGCAGCGCCTGGAACCGATGCAGGGAAGGCCTTTTGCATGTTTTATGCCGTCCTAGGAATCCCTTTGACTCTCGTCATGTTTCAAAGTCTCGGCGAGAGGATGAACACTTTTGTCAAGTACCTCCTAAAACGTATAAAGAAGTGCTGCGGCATGAGCATCACTGATGTGTCCATGGAGAACATGGTAACTGTAGGATTCTTCTCCTGTGTCGGCACGCTGTGCATCGGGGCTGCGGCCTTTTCCCATTATGAGGACTGGAGCTTCTTCCAGTCATATTATTACTGCTTTATCACATTAACAACTATAGGCTTTGGGGACTTTGTGGCCCTTCAAAAGAACCGGGCCCTTCAGAAGAAGCCCCTGTATGTGGCCTTTAGCTTCATGTACATCCTGGTGGGCCTGACGGTCATCGGGGCCTTCCTCAACCTGGTGGTGCTACGCTTCCTGACTATGAACAGTGAGGACGAGCGGCGGGATGCTGAGGAACGGGCCTCGCTAGCTGGCAACCGGAACAGCATGATCATTCATATCCAGGACGAATCGCTGCCGCGGGGCCGGCGGCGGCGTGGACCATACCAGGCTGAGGTGACTGATTTGCAGTCAGTGTGCTCCTGTATGCACTACCACTCGCATGACTTCAGCAGCTCTCGGGGAGGGATGGGAGGCCTGGGCTGTGCCTTCTCCCATCAGAACTCATTCAGCTCACAGTTGAATCCCAATCAGTACTTTCACTCGGTTTCCTACAGGATCGAGGAGATCTCGCCCAGCACCTTGAAAAACAGCTTCTTCCCTTCGCCTATCAGTTCGGTGTCTCCAGGCCTTCACAGCATCACAGACAATCACCAGCTCATGAGGAGAAGGAAATCCATCTAAACCCCCAACACAGACAGGACAAATGAGTTTCCACGTTTTATACACAAGGTCAAACATTTCCAATGCTGCTCCTTACCAAATCTTATTTCAGCACCTTTTCCTCTTTTTAGTGGTATGTATTATAAAAAGTATTCTTAGGAACAGATGAATATTATGCGGAACGGCAAGCGTGGACACAATGGAATGCAAAGCATGAAGCATGGATGTCTATTTTTTCAAGAGATTGCCCCATTTACACAAACTGTAAGACCTTCCTTATTTCATATTTACAGTACAAAATTGATATATTAACTTTGGTTACATACTGTACCAAATGATGCACACTTGGGGAAATGCTATTTTTCAAAAAGGGAGTATACTCGTTTCACCTTAACTTGAAAAAAAACCTTTTACCGTTCTGTACGATTCCATTGCCTCACTGCAGACAGAGATTTTAAAATGACTTGAAGCATCAGGTATTGTTTTCTATAAGCAATCATATATTTCAATGGTTTCGCCGCACATCAAGCCAAACAATTGTTGCCAATGTTAGCATGTGCATTAGATGTCATTTAACGAGTGTGCCATTGTTTTGTGACTTGAGTCTGTTTATGGAACATCTGTACGAAGGGCATCTGTTTGTCTTGGATTCAAAGGATCATGCTGCTGTTAGATATTTCACCCTCGTGCGGGAATCAGATCTGGCCACAAAAGCTTTAATGTCACCCACAGCCTTTTTACACAATGAAAGTTCAAACTGACCCAAAGGAAAATCCACATCTCCTTTGGCAGTTTTGTTTCATCATGAATTTTTCTTCCACTGACATCACATCGAGTATCAGTTCTGTTAAAATATTCAGCAATCATACAGGGAAAACTCAACATAGTATCATGGCAGTTCATCATGCGGTCAAAATATAATCTATATCATTTGTGTACATGGAGACAAATGTATAATTTCTTTCCTGACTCTCAGCACAACTTTCTTTCATTGAATGTGACATTTATGAACCACGCTGGAATCCTCAGCACTACAAACATATCCAAGTTCAAGACTCTCACATCAGAATCCAGGATTTGATTTTTGTTTGTGGTTAGATTTATAATCTGGTTAAAGTCAGGAAAAGATATTTTCAGCTGGTAAAATGGTCACGAAATGATAACTATAGGATTCGCTTGAGTTTAAGTTAGGGAAAGATCATAATCTGGCACAAAAATGAAATACCAACCACATTTAATCTTTAGAATTTGACACAAACTTTACATATTTAACTCGTGGCTAAAAAAGCTTGTGCCACTGTACAGAAATCCAATTAAGTGTCACTTCTTTACGAACTGCTGTAATACTGTGTTGGACAGCTGCATTGTAAGAGAAGAAGAGGGACCAGTTTCTTCCTATACAGTCACTTTAATAGATCAGAATTCAATGCATGTAACAAAAGGGTCTTTCAGTGATTTAGTATTCTGTTGGGGGAGACACAAGAGAGACAGATTTAAAAAAGAATGGTCTAGACTGATGCAGCAGAGGCTGAGGGATCCTGACTTTAGTTACCCTGTATGGATCAAGCTCAAGAAACACTTGATCCTGTAATTCCCATGATGCAACTCAATGGCATCATTCATTAGACGCTAACCGCCTCTTAAGTGCCATCTTTTTGCAGACCCTACACCTACAGTTTGGGATTTTGTGTAAAAACAAAGCCTAAACTAAGACAACCCTCATTAGATCACTATGACATCTTTTTTTTTTTCTTCAAATTTTGAAACATTTTAGCTCATAATAAAGACATGATACAACTTTTTTCACAGGCTGCTCAACACATCCACCTTGGATTGGGTGCCACACGTAGTTACACCTAATGAGCAATATAGTCTAATGATACAAGATATGATATCAGAAGGTGGATTTTTCCAGTAAGGACTTTTTACAAAATAGCAATGAAATAACTCCAGCGCAAATTTTAATCTAAGGATGTGCACGGTCATGCTGCACAGTCCTGCATAGTACGTAATGCATGCCTCCAGCAGCTGACCCTGAGTCTGCCAATGAAACCTGCTCAGATCTAACCATGCAGTACCGAGAGCAGAGCTGTTTGCATTGATGGAGAAGCATGCAGACCTAAACTGACAACTCTTGCGGTTCAGATGCACTTTGGGGCCATTAGGCAACCTGCTAAATGCATCAACATGTAAACGAGCAGAAATAGCGCAGAAGAGTTAATTTGAGGGGACAGTTGAAAAGCTCAGATAAAGAAAACACAACGTAATAACATCAGTATGATCCTTAAAGTTTCTCCAGAATATTGGAAGAATAAACAGGATGAGGACCATTTTTTTATGTTTGAAAAATTTGATAAGTGCATGAACTTTGTATGATGAATCCAGAAACTTTATTTAAGTTTTTCAAACTGTACGATGACATTTGCCCTCAGGTTTGAACGAATCACCATTTTTGTTTTGCTCCCATTAACAAACACAATCCCAGAAGTGCATCAGCCAAACGATGCAAATGCCGTGTAAATGAGACTGAGATGCATCATCTCACTAAGGCCTGGGCTGCGTCTGATGCAGACATGTACACCAGGAGGCAGATTTCATTATAGTCAAGATTTTCACTATGATTGAGCTCCTAAATTTGGCAGGATTCAAAAGTATAAGATTTATAAATGCTTTTGAAGCTTTAAATGTATGTATTATTTGTAACAACTGCAGCAAAAGGGGAGACTTTTTTTTAAAGTTACTCTAGGTTGGGAGCTATTATATTCCCCTTAGCAAGTTTTATCCTTCCAAAAACAAAGAAAAAAAACAATCAATATTTATGAAAAACAGTAAGTCTTACTCCAAATTTCTGGACTTTGATTTTCTGGGAATGTTACATCAGAATTCTTTGCTGCCCTGTGTTTAAAAGGCTTCCATTATTTTCCTGGGTAGCTGAGCATGCCTCGCAAGGTGAATGCCACTCTGTTTTTGGCAGTTTGTGAAATGCCACGGATCCTATTCATTCGTGACAAACGTAACCAGGCGTGGAGACCGAGATAAGCCCTCAAAGCATTGTTTCATTATCGGAACTATACCGGCTTGTCTAACTTTCCTGTACAATATGTTTATAACAACCTTTGGAATAAGAAGGCCTTTTAGCGGCTGAGATGCATATGTATTTTTACACATCAGCGTACGTGCCTTGAAGAAACAGCGGTCAGTGTTTCTGTTGAAGTGGGCACATTTAAACCCGGTGGCTGAGGATCTGTTTGTGCTTTAGCAAACTTATTGGAAGATTGCGGCGGTGAGGCTTCGGGGCTGAGACGAGAGCAGACAGACAGAACTTGCGCCCTTACAAACACGAGGAGATGAAAATCGACATCTGACACATATAGCAGGTAGAGTGAATCCAGACATAATCATTGTACAGTAGCTTCCAAGATAATCCCAGTGTGGAGCGACTTGGGTCGTCTTTTTTTCTACTTGTTTTGGCCATCATTCTTATCGGTAATACTCGCAGAGATACTTGCTGAGATTTTGGAATGACACAACATCGCTAGAGGACAGATGGTATGAGAAACATGAGCAGGGATCCTGTCGGAGCTCTAAGGGCCCATTTATGCCCTACAGTAGTTTGGATTTGGCCCATAGGCTCCGACTTTAATCACTCCCCGCAGATGTGTTTACATAGAGGCATTGGGGAGTGATGAGCAAACGTCTTGAACCCCATAACCGTGCTGGTGTGGATACTGGGGTGGTGGTGGGAGGTGGAGGGAGAGATGGGAAATTGTTGCATCTTAAAAAATCCATCTTAAATAATGTTTTATGACGGTTGAGGAGAATGAGGCCTATCGTGTGAGTATTCTGTCGCTCCATTAATGTTACCTCATTCCCAGCTCTCAGCTATTACGTCGGTCAATACATTGTTATTATATTCATTGAGAATGATGGCCAGAAGTGCAAAAAAACAAAAAACACTCAAGTTTTAATGTACTGGAATTATCCGTGTTTCATCCTGATAGGGTTGAGGGAATATCTACATACAATAAGCATCACTGACTGATCAGTGTCGTCTGCCTTCCATTCAGTTCACCAACTTTTCCAAGCAACATTTTGGGGAATGTCTCAGCCATAATGGATCGTTTGTTTTTTTTGAGAGGCAGCAGCGCACAAATGAGCTCATTTGCTTTTCATGAGCTACAAGTCAGATTGTTTTTCATATCCTTCCCACACGAACACACATTACTCAGATTTGTCTGCCATCATGCCACATAACATATTGATGGTCCTTGACTGAATGTTACTCTATAACACAGATGGCACAGAGAAACAGAGCCACACACACAAACACGCACACACACACACAAACACACACGCACACACACACACACACACACACACACACACACACACACACACACACACACACACACACACACACACACACACATCACCCTCAACAGACAAACCGTGTGAAACCTTGTTTTTTTCTCATGGTTCCCTGCCACATGGCATCAAATGGCACAAAGGTGAATCCTGATGGCTCCTGGCTGTCGTGTGTTTTTTTTTAAAGCGTTTCCTATGTAGCCGTGCTTGGCTTCACTGCATGTGGCAGTATGCGCAGGCCATCTCTCTGTCAATAGTGCCATGTCTCCCTATGACAGAGGCACAACTTGCACTACAATCTGTGTAATACAATATAATATAAAGGCTGTGTTCCATAACTTCTACTTGTGAAATATTGTTTGCAATAGGTTCTTCTGTAGGTCTGATGAACAAATAATACCATGTACCATAATCCTTACAGGAGATTATTTCCCATCTCATATGCATCCATGTGGTTTGACGGTTTTCTGTCTCAATTTTAAACTGATGTCAGTAAAGAACACTCCAATAAGGGTTCCCTAACTTTTCAACACAGAGGAGATTGTTTAGAATACGTCAGAGTCAAATGAATATTTTACATTTGTATGTTTTCTTTTCTTGGTGAGTGTGTGTGCATGATTTGGTGTGGTTGACTCACCGGGTTTCCACAGCCCGGGTGAAGACATAACACACTTGAATAAAAATGATGAGCCTCCTTCTGAAACCCTCTGTCTTCTTCTGGCTGGCTAACATCTCCAGCTGCTCCACTGAGAAGTTATTTAAAGTTCAAGCCTGTGCCGTAGTATCTCCTATTCATTAAAGAACAGTTTCATCGATTTCTAAATGCACCGCAGGCCTTTTTTTCGCAAACAAACTGAAGTTTTGCTTTACAAATTCAAAGTGTATTTTGGGTATTTTTCAAGCCAAGTCAAAGACAAATGTTTTCTGTAGCATATTTAAAACAAAAGTGCTTCTTTACACAAGCACCAGTAAAGAAGGTCAACAGTTTCTTGTGATGTGATGTGCATTTGTCCAAAATCAAACAAAAAGCCCCCTTGTCAAAACTAAACAGTAAAACATGAATTGTACATTACAATACAAACCAGCTGCTGGTCGTAACGTCATAATGAACAGACAAACTGTGCCGCTTGTATTTTAGATCAAACTGCAAGTAAAAAATTTGATAAATTTGCTATAGAAAATGGATTTAATTGTTCTGGAATCACCGTAATTTTAAATTTTGTGCCAGTGACTTTGCTGAATATGGGTGTGACACATGCATATTGGGAAATTAGTCTTCAAAAACCCATTTTAGAGCAACCCTGTATAGCATAACATGCTAGGCATCAAGAATTCTGGCAGAATTTGGCTCCGAAAGTATCTTCGCTGTCCAGAGGCCGCCTTCTGCTCTGCAAATGGCCCTGCGTAGTGCAGCTGGATGTTCAGTAGGTGGGAGAATGAGCAGGCAACGTCCCTTTTTATCACTTCCCACACTGCAGTAATTATACTGTCAGCTGTGAACGTCAAGCAACGCAGAGGACGACACAATAAGAACAGTGGCAGAGAGGCGTTAAGGCCGTCTCTTGGTGTCAAGCCTGTAATTTTGCATCTTAAATGAAAATGTGAGTGCAGTCGTATTGTTCTGCCGGGGCACCGTCTTCATACCAATGATATGATGGAGCTTTACAATAAGCAGGTGCCGACATGATTCTTTTTCTTGTGGCCTCAGTGAAAGAGCGAGACGACGGAGAGCAGGAGATTTTCAACGATGATTGAGTCTGGTGAAAAATGGATGTGCTGTAGGAAGCACAACTGCCCACCGGTACGATCCTCATCCATCGCAGGGAAACTCTGCAGCAGCCTGTCTCTAAATATAATAAATGATGCTGACATGGGAAGGATGGGGCTCAAATTTAAAACAAGCTGCTGTCTGAAAGTCATTAAGATCTGCAGATATTCCTGCAGGCAATACACATCACATCATGGTCTTATCTAGCCTGTCTGAAGATATTTACCCTGGAAACTCTCACCAAAGCCTCGGCTGGGAAGACAGCTTGATGAAAGTTTAACTGCAGTGACAATAAAGACCTTTCTCAGTGAGTTGCATCACCGTTATCGATTCTCTTTGAAGGTTAGAAAATCGTTCTGTAACACCTGTGCTTCTCGTCACATCTGCTTTCTGACTGGTTTCACACAATAAGAAAAAAAAAGGCTTTTACCTGGATTAATCTCATCATTTTTTCCTAAAAATAAGCATCTCAAACATTCATACAGTTTATATAGATGGCTATAACACTGTAATGACACTATGCTCCTGGAGAGTCACATTCTATATTCATTTTAGCATGTATTTGTCAATTGTTGCACTGATGTCTATGGGCTGAAACCTGAAACACCCTGAATCCATGATGTCACAACACATGATATCCATTAGCTGTAACAGGAAATAACTGGTATTTATAGCATAAATCAAATCTTTTTTGGCTTGTTATGTTTGCTTATGACCCCATGTCACAGGAAATGCCCTTAGTGTGTACAAGAGTTGTGACCTGTTCAACAAAAAGGGATTTTTCTCCTTGAAATGTTTCATTTGAAGGACTTGCATAATTCAGAATAGTTAAAAGTGTTCAATATTTTGCACAAAAAAGGGGGGAATTAAAATTAAAAAAAAATCATTGTTCTGTGTCACAATTATGTGATGACCCCTAACGTTTTTCTTGGGACATCTTGAGGGGTTTCCAAAACTCAAGCTGAGAACCACTGGCAGAAATATATTTCCCTCCAAAAATGTCCAGAAACATACCAAACCATGGTATTTAAGTTAAACACATAAGAGTAAAGGACAGATCGCTTCACTTAATGACTAAATTTGAATGCAACACAGCTTGTTGTGCTGATTTCTACCAACTTTGGCTTTTGCACATGATGATGAGGTCACAGAACTCCACTGCTCCTGCTCATATGCAAAGGAGGTCTGGCGCCATCTAGTGGTCGGTGGAATACAAAGAGTGCTGCCAAGTTTGACTTCATTTGTCAACAACATGCCATCATTTTTACATCAATAAAAAGTTGCATAAGAAGAAAACAAACTCTTGTCAACAAGACCTCGCTGTGTGAGCGCATACTGGCTGCCATTAAGCTGGAGATAATTAGAGAAAACTGTGACCCTAATCTGCTTAATCACATTATGGCTGCTAAAACCTTTTCTAACTACAGTGTCACAGGTGACATGGACCCAACAAACACAGGGACGGCAACAAGATAAACCAGTGGGCTTCGAGAGGTGATTCAAGTTAAAGCAGGAGATGTTTTCCAAATCCGTGAGTATATTGTGGCATCTGATTTGAAAGGGTTTGTCTCTAGCAGCTTAGCTATAGCTGATGTTAGAATGACATGTTGTGAAAGTGAGGTAACATGCAGTTTGTACAGCAGCTAAATGTGAGACATCATAAAATATACTTTGTGCTTGGTTTTGGTCAGAAAACCAATCAGAGGAAATTTTAATCTCTGTATTTCTTCTAGCAGTAAATGATTATGTGTATTTTAATTGAACCAGTTGCAAAACTGCTGCTAGAAGTCAGAGCCTTGGCTACGATTGGCTGATCTCACATCATACATGGAGAGGATTATAGAAAATTCAGTTTGGAATGAAAGAAAGTTGCAGTGTCTGTGAATATAACTACCATCTCACAGTGTTCTCTATCACTTTCTAACAAGGATGTACCCTGCAAAAAATACTGGCTAAAATACAAGGAATAAACACTGAATTAGAGGAGAAAATGGCTTAATATTAGAGATATTATCTGTCCATGCAGAAAGATAAATTAAAGAAAGAAATCTTAAAATAATTTGGTTCAAACTATTAAATAAGTCAACTAAAATAAAAAACTAGTGAATAACTTTTAAAACAAGATAATTAATCTCATGTTTTCAGATCTAAGATTTGAAGTCATGACAAGTTGCAATTAATAAATCATTTACATTTTTAAAAAAAGCAGTAAAAAACTATTTGTAAGAACAACTGGCTCCCTTTCACTTGTGCACAAACAGCTTTCTGAAGAATAGCAGACCTTTAATATTAGGTAAAATCTCCTGACCCCTTGTCCAAGTTGCAGATCTTTGAGAGCAGGTAAGAGCAAGAAAGTCAAGACAAAATATTTATAGTCAGACAATGTTTTTTTTAAAATCCTGTGATCCTTCATCGATGGCTCACTAATTTTAAATAACCCATTGAGCCTGCAGTTCTAAATGTTAGTGAGCAATGAGTTTCTCCATTTATAGGAGGCTATCAAGTCTGCTGTGGTAAAAAAAATAAATCAGTTGTTAATAAAAGGCCAATGGTCCAGAGGCACTGCAGCCATTTTTCATAAGATAAGTAATCAAATTATTCTCTGGAGGGGTCTTTGTGTTGAATTAAAGAACCAGGGAGAACCTAACCCTAAATCCTTTATAAAATATGCCATTTTTAGAAGGAGGTGCTCAAATTATTCATCTTCAAATAGATTTTTTAAGCACCATTATGGTTCAGAGTACAGTGTTTTAAAGATGGACTTGTAATAGGTATCATTTCAGTTATGATTTATATGAGTCACGGATGTCTCCTTTGTTCAGGGGCCTCCCCAGCGAGAAGAAATGTTGGCCATCCCAGTTAAAAATACCATGTTGCATCTGAATGGTCAAAACGTCAGACTGGCAGCTAAAAATGGCCGCGATTCAAAAACACCTGGCCTCCATCTGTCAGCTACACACGGAAAGGAGGTAGTAGGGCGCCCTTCGGCCTGCTCACTGACCCAGGAGGGCACGGCACAGTTGGACTCGCTGCTCAAGCCACCCAGACCTGACCTGGAGAGGGAGGCCGAGAATCAGCTAGTCAGACGCCCTCTAATGCTCGCTCCGCTGGAGCTGTCAGAGGAAGTGAGAGAGGCTCAGAGGCAGAAACTGAAGTTTATACAGCAAGACCCCAAACCTGCCTCCTGTAAGCTGGGTGTGATTGTGAATGAGCGCAGTGCAAGGACGGTGAAATCCTGCGAGAGACAGAGACCGGTGAAAGCGGCAGTGTGCCCTTCGGCTTCTGCGGAGCCACTCAAATCCCAAAACAGATCCTCAAGGCCTCAGTTGACACGTTCCAACCCCTCAGAGCCTAACAGAGACTGTCATCGAGATGTGGTGTGTCGAGGTACTCCAGCTCCTCTGTGCAACCGGCCTGCTCTTCCTTTACCTTCCCCCCGAGTTAAACTTCAGGCCACATGTGCTGCAGAGGCAGTACATCAAAACCCCAGCACCCAGGAGACGGGGAAGAGGCGACTGAGGCTGAGGAGAGCACAATGCCTAGAAGAGGATCAGTGCAATTCAAACACCTCAGCGGGGGGATTATCTGCAGAAAAAGGCAAGCCGGCCCAAGGTGTCCAAGGCAAAGGGCAGCGGGCGGAGAGGGCTCAGAGAGGACAGCAACATGCTGGAAAAGGCATCAAGAAGCCTCTTAGCCTCCTGGGAGTATGAAAACATCAGGAAGAGCCATCAAGAGGGTTGCAGTCAGCATTCTGGAAGATGCACTTTGAACGGACAGTCGGCTGAAGGTGGAAGCAGTGAAAGTGTGCTGGATGGCTTTAAACCAAGTGCTTCTAATTTGAGATTAAAGAGGAAAAAACCCTTGATCGCAAAGGATGACAATGCAGTGAATGCCTCCAACTGTAATTAAATAGGAACTTTCACTTTTGCAGTCCAGGACTTTTCATACTCACAGATGAGCTAGTATCACAGAGAACCACCAGAAACCTGCTCGGAGGTTAATTCATAGTTTATTAAACAGTGATGTACGGGTACTTTTTCTCAGCAGGTGAAAAATGTGCAGGAATCAGAAAATGCTTCGTAAAGTTATGAACAAAATTAGTCCTTTATAAGAGCTCAGATCTGCAAAACTGCTATTCTTTCAACTTGCACACAAGAACAAATAAAGTTAATTTTAGAAACTTAATCTCAAGCTTTGTATTGAAACCGTTCAGTCGGTATGAAAGATATATTATTTGCAGTAGATCATTCTTCCATGCTTTTATCAAATGAAATGCTCCATACAGTGTATTACAGTGAAATCTCTGAGGAAAACCGCAATGTAGCAGATACTGCTGGCACAAAGCTAGACCGTTCTAAGGCTCATTAATGCCTGGCGTACTTTCCCTTGTGCTCCCAAAATAGAAAACAAATCAATAAAAGAGCAACCTTTCATAAAAGTGTATGCCAGGTCGCTCTGAGTTATGGATTGTCCCGTTTCCAAAAAATTGTTCCCCAGATCAGAGAATGCTCTGGTTCAATTAGGTAAATCAATACTGATGATGGTCCAAAGAAATGATATAGATGGGAAATTTGTCATAGATACAAAGTTGGTATGAGGTGACCGTGCTGACCTGATTGAGCAGCAGTCAGTGGTGATGATTAAATACAACTTTTATTAATTACATACATATTATGTATGTATGCAGTTACCTACATATTCAAAATTAAATTATGTATATGTATTCATGTTAAAAATCCTAAATACTATCTAACTCAGATGATAAACCTGTATTATCCTACCCTTCTCTTAAGGAGTGTTTCTACTTGTCGTATCAATGTATGACTTGAAGCATGAATCAGCAGTGCTCTGCGCTCTGGATGTAGGCCAACACTTAAAGTCCTCTTTAAATGACGCTTCATCCGACCTTTAATAGATCCCTATAAATTCACAGTGTGATTACACATCCAATTTATTTCTATCAAATGTTTCATCTTATAGGAAATAGCCTCTTTTCTGCTTTTTTCCTCTTTGGTTTTCTCTCCACGCTACTAAACGTCACTGATGAGAATGAAAGTTTCCCCTCCGTCTGTCGTTCAGAGACCAGAACACATTTAGTGCTACGAAGCCAAATTTCCAAAAATGTGGCTTCATTCCAGGAGACTTTGTTGCACAACTTCCAGATAGATTTTTTTTATTGATGCTTCTTAAGTGAAAGAATACTCACATTGCATTGAAAATCTAGCATATCACATATCACCCTGTGCAGAATTGGTAGTTTGGAAAGATCATTTCTTACTCCTTCACAGAACTCTGTATTATTAAACATTTATCATGGACTCCAAGGTCAATGCTTCTATAGCACTTTGTGTTACATTTTACTTGTGTGAAAAGTGCTATACAAATAAAGTCTGATTGATTGATTGATTGATAGAAACTTGACAAATGAAGCATTAAAATGTGATTATTGGCTGTTGAGCCAATAAACTAACCCTAACCCCCCACCCCCCCACCCTAGTCTAACCCTAACCCTAACCCTAATCTAACCCTATTGCTTTTTTTCCTACCTACAATAATGCATTTCTTTCCAAATTTGATTTGTCGTAAAGACTTTACTGTCAATAGTGTATTCATCATACTTATATTTTTGGTTAGACAACATAGAGTCCTACAATTACTGATATTATGAAGTATTTTTACTTTGTACTTTTCGACTAATCATACCTTGAATTACCATGTAACGATCAAAATGATGCTTTTTTTCCCTACAATAATGCATTTCTTTCCAACTTTGATGTGTAATAAAACATAGATTTTCAATAATGCATTCATGTCTTTTATATTTTCACTTAGAGGACATATAGCACTACATGTACAATTATTATGAAGTACTTTTACTTTGTACTTTTCGAGTAATCCGTCCTTGAAATACCATGTATCAATCAAAATAATGGTTTTTTTCCTACAATAATGCATTTCTTTCCAAATTTGATGTGTCATAAAACATTTATTTTCAATAGTGCATTCATGATACTTATATTGTTGGTTAGAGGACATAAAGTCCTACAAACACTATAATTATGAAGTACTTTTACTTTGTACTTTTCGAGTAATCCTATCTTGAAATACCATGTATCGATCAAAATAATGCTTTTTTTCCCGACAATAATGGATTTCTTTCACATATTGATGTGGAATAAAAACTTTATTTTCAATAGTGT
>CM075200.1:21782971-21787971 GCA_037577475.1 Chaunax sp. Z400 | reverse complement strand
AACCCTAACCCTAACCCTAACCCTAGCCGCAACCCTAGCCGCAACCCTAACCCTAACCCTAGCCCTAACCCTAACCCTAACCCTAGCCGCAACCCTAACCCTAACCCTAGCCACAGCCCTAACCCTAGCCGCAACCCTAACCCTAACCCTAGCCACAGCCCTAACCCTAGCCACAACCCTAACCCTAACCCTAACCCTAACCGCAACCCTAACCCTAACCCTAACCCTAGCCCTAACCCTAACCCTAGCCGCAACCCTAACCCTAACCCTAGCCAAAACCCTAACCCTAACCCTAACCCTAGCCGCAACCCTAACCCTAGCCGCAACCCTAACCCTAACCCTAGCCCTAACACTAACCCTAACCCTAACCCTAGCCGCAACCCTAACCCTAACCCTAACCCTAACCCTAGCCACAACCCTAACCCTAACCCTAGCCACAACCCTAACCCTAACCCTAGCCAAAACCCTAACCCTAACCCTAACCCTAGCCGCAACCCTAACCCTAACCCTAACCCTAGCCCTAACCCTAACCCTAGCCAAAACCCTAACCCTAACCCTAACCCTAACCCTAGCCGCAACCCTAACCCTAACCCTAACCCTAGCCCTAACCCTAACCCTAGCCACAACCCTAACCCTAACCCTAACCCTAGCCGCAACCCTAACCCTAACCCTAGCCACAACCCTAACCCTAACCCTAGCCGCAACCCTAACCCTAACCCTAACCCTAACCCTAACCCTAGCCACAACCCTAAACCTAACCCTAACCCTAGCCACAACCCTAGCCGCAACCCTAACCCTAACCATAACCCTAGCCCTAACCCTAACCCTAACCCTAGCCGCAACCCTAACCCTAACCCTAGCCCTAACCCTAACCCTCGCCACAACCCTAACCCTAACCCTAGCCACAACCCTAACCCTAACCCTAGCCACAACCCTAACCCTAACCCTAGCCCTAACCCTAGCCCTAACCCTAACCCTAGCCGCAACCCTAACCCTAACCCTAACCCTAGCCACAACCCTAACCCTAACCCTAACCCTAACCCTAGCCACAACCCTAACCCTAGCCACAACCCTAACCCTAACCCTAACCCTAACCCTAGCCACAAACCTAACCCTAACCCTAGCCAAAACCCTAACCCTAACCCTAACCATAGCCGCAACCCTAACCCTAACCCTAGCCCTAACCCTAACCCTAGCCACAACCCTAACCCTAACCCTAGCCACAACCCTAACCCTAACCCTAACCCCAGCCACAACCCTTACCCTAACCCTAGCCAAAACCCTAACCCTAACCCTAGCCGCAACCCTAACCCTAACCCTAGCCCTAACCCTAACCCTAGCCGCAACCCTAACCCTAACCCTAGCCCTAGCCCTAACCCTAACCCTAGCCACAACCCTAACCCTAACCCTAGCCACAACCCTAACCCTAACCCTAGCCACAACCCTAACCCTAACCCTAGCCACAACCCTAACCCTAACCCTAGCCAAAACCCTAACCCTAACCCTAACCCTGACCCTAACCCTAACCCTGACCCTGACCCTAACCCTAACCCTTTTGGTTTTATGACACAGACCTGTAGAAGGAATGATCCGTTTTACCAGGTATTTTATTAAAGAATTGGTCTGCTGCTGGTGGCCGTGCCTCAAAAATCCAGTAGTGTCCCTTTCTAATTATTTTTAATTATTTGTGATTATCAGTATTTTTATTTTCCTTTTACTCCGCCATTTTGATCACATTATTTATCAAAATTCTATGGAACGGACTGTGGCCGGGGTGGGGATCGAACCACCGACCATCGGTTTGGGAGGCAGTCACTCTGCTCGTTTGCCATAGTCATTTCAAAAATTAATGGATATCATCCAGCATTTGACCTCCATAGTGGTAACGAAATTTTAATTAAAAAAAAGGAGTAACACACATATCTTTTAAAACATCTAATTATTTAGATTGGAGGTCACTAGAAACACATTTTTATACAATTATTTTTATTTATTTACACACCTTTTACAATAGCCCTCAGGGTGTTTTAACCAGTTTTATTTAAATACAGGAGAATGCTTTTAATGAACCCTCATAATTATTTTATATTCAGTCTCCGTGTGTCCGCGCCCCTCTTGTACCCTTCAGGGTTCCACGTCTAACACAGAACCTAATCCTAACCCTAGCCCTAACCCTAACCCTAACCCTAACCCTAGCCGCAACCCTAACCCTAACCCTAGCCCTAACCCTAACACTAGCCACAACCCTAACCCTAACCCTAGCCACAACCCTAACCCTAACCCTAGCCAAAACCCTAACCCTAACCCTAACCCTAGCCGCAACCCTAACCCTAACCCTAGCCCTAACACTAACCCTAACCCTAACCCTAGCCGCAACCCTAACCCTAACCCTAACCCTAACCCTAGCCGCAACCCTAACCCTAACCCTAACCCTAGCCGCAACCCTAACCCTAACCCTAACCCTAGCCACAACCCTAACCCTAACCCTAGCCGCAACCCTAACCCTAACCCTAACCCTAACCCTAGCCACAACCCTAACCCTAACCCTAACCCTAGCCACAACCCTAGCCGCAACCCTAACCCTAACCCTAGCCCTAACCCTAACCCTAACCCTAGCCGCAACCCTAACCCTAACCCTAGCCCTAGCCCTAACCCTAGCCACAACCCTAACCCTAACCCTAGCCGCAACCCTAACCCTAACCGCAACCCTAACCCTAACCCTAACCCTAGCCCTAACCCTAACCCTAGCCACAACCCTAACCCTAACCCTAGCCAAAACCCTAACCCTAACCCTAACCCTAGCCGCAACCCTAACCCTAGCCGCAACCCTAACCCTAACCCTAGCCCTAACACTAACCCTAACCCTAACCCTAGCCGCAACCCTAACCCTAACCCTAACCCTAACCCTAACCCTAGCCACAACCCTAACCCTAACCCTAGCCACAACCCTAACCCTAACCCTAGCCAAAACCCTAACCCTAACCCTAACCCTAGCCGCAACCCTAACCCTAACCCTAACCCTAGCCCTAACCCTAACCCTAGCCAAAACCCTAACCCTAACCCTAACCCTAACCCTAGCCGCAACCCTAACCCTAACCCTAACCCTAGCCCTAACCCTAACCCTAGCCACAACCCTAACCCTAACCCTAACCCTAGCCGCAACCCTAACCCTAACCCTAGCCACAACCCTAACCCTAACCCTAGCCGCAACCCTAACCCTAACCCTAACCCTAACCCTAGCCACAACCCTAAACCTAACCCTAACCCTAGCCACAACCCTAGCCGCAACCCTAACCCTAACCCTAACCCTAGCCCTAACCCTAACCCTAACCCTAGCCGCAACCCTAACCCTAACCCTAGCCCTAACCCTAACCCTCGCCACAACCCTAACCCTAACCCTAGCCACAACCCTAACCCTAACCCTAGCCACAACCCTAACCCTAACCCTAGCCCTAACCCTAGCCCTAACCCTAACCCTAGCCGCAACCCTAACCCTAACCCTAACCCTAACCCTAGCCACAACCCTAACCCTAACCCTAACCCTAACCCTAGCCACAACCCTAACCCTAGCCACAACCCTAACCCTAACCCTAACCCTAACCCTAGCCACAAACCTAACCCTAACCCTAGCCAAAACCCTAACACTAACCCTAACCCTAACCCTAGCCGCAACCCTAACCCTAACCCTAACCCTAGCCCTAACCCTAACCCTAGCCAAAACCCTAACCCTAACCCTAACCCTAACCCTAGCCACAACCCTAACCCTAACCCTAACCCTAACCCTAGCCACAACCCTAACCCTAACCCTAGCCAAAACCCTAACACTAACCCTAACCCTAACCCTAGCCGCAACCCTAACCCTAACCCTAACCCTAGCCCTAACCCTAACCCTAGCCGCAACCCTAACCCTAACCCTAACCCTAACCCTAGCCGCAACCCTAGCCGAAACCCTTACCCTAACCCTAACCCTAACCCTAGCCGCAACCCTAACCCTAACCCTAACCCTAGCCCTAACCCTAACCCTAGCCACAACCCTAACCCTAACCCTAACCCTAGCCGCAACCCTAACCCTAACCCTAGGCACAACCCTAACCCTAACCCTAGCCGCAACCCTAACCCTAACCCTAACCCTAACCCTAACCCTAGCCACAACCCTAAACCTAACCCTAACCCTAGCCACAACCCTAGCCGCAACCCTAACCCTAACCCTAACCCTAGCCCTAACCCTAACCCTAACCCTAGCCGCAACCCTAACCCTAACCCTAGCCCTAACCCTAACCCTCGCCACAACCCTAACCCTAACCCTAGCCACAACCCTAACCCTAACCCTAGCCACAACCCTAACCCTAACCCTAGCCCTAACCCTAGCCCTAACCCTAACCCTAGCCGCAACCCTAACCCTAACCCTAGCCCTAACCCTAACCCTAGCCACAACCCTAACCCTAACCCTAACCCTAGCCGCAACCCTAACCCTAACCCTAGCCCTAACCCTAACCCTAGCCACAACCCTAACCCTAACCCTAGCCCTAACCCTAACCCTAACCCTAGCCAAAACCCTAACCCTAACCCTAACCCTAACCCTAGCCGCAACCCTAACCCTAACCCTAACCCTAGCCCTAACCCTAACCCTAGCCAAAACCCTAACCCTAACCCTAACCCTAACCCTAGCCATAACCCTAGCCGCAACCCTAACCCTAACCCTAACCCTAGCCCTAACCCTAACCCTAACCCTAGCTGCAACCCTAACCCTAACCCTAGCCCTAACCCTAACCCTCGCCACAACCCTAACCCTAACCCTAGCCACAACCCTAACCCTAACCCTAGCCACAACCCTAACCCTAACCCTAGCCCTAACCCTAGCCCTAACCCTAACCCTAGCCGCAACCCTAACCCTAACCCTAACCCTAGCCCTAACCCTAACCCTAGCCACAACCCTAACCCTAACCCTAACCCTAGCCGCAACCCTAACCCTAACCCTAGCCCTAACCCTAACCCTAGCC
>CM075200.1:21770471-21777971 GCA_037577475.1 Chaunax sp. Z400 | reverse complement strand
AACCCTAACCCTAACCCTAGCCCTAACCCTAACCCTAGCCGCAACCCTAACCCTAACCCTAACCCTAACCCTAGCCGCAACCCTAGCCGAAACCCTAACCCTAACCCTAACCCTAACCCTAGCCGCAACCCTAACCCTAACCCTAACCCTAGCCCTAACCCTAACCCTAGCCACAACCCTAACCCTAACCCTAACCCTAGCCGCAACCCTAACCCTAACCCTAGCCACAACCCTAACCCTAACACTAGCCGCAACCCTAACCCTAACCCTAACCCTAACCCTAGCCACAACCCTAAACCTAACCCTAACCCTAGCCACAACCCTAGCCGCAACCCTAACCCTAACCCTAACCCTAGCCCTAACCCTAACCCTAACCCTAGCCGCAACCCTAACCCTAACCCTAGCCCTAACCCTAACCCTCGCCACAACCCTAACCCTAACCCTAACCCTAACCCTAGCCACAACCCTAACCCTAACCCTAACCCTAGCCGCAACCCTAACCCTAACCCTAGCCCTAACCCTAACCCTAGCCACAACCCTAACCCTAACCCTAGCCCTAACCCTAACCCTAACCCTAGCCAAAACCCTAACCCTAACCCTAACCCTAACCCTAGCCGCAACCCTAACCCTAACCCTAACCCTAGCCCTAACCCTAACCCTAACCCTAGCTGCAACCCTAACCCTAACCCTAGCCCTAACCCTAACCCTCGCCACAACCCTAACCCTAACCCTAGCCACAACCCTAACCCTAACCCTAGCCACAACCCTAACCCTAACCCTAGCCCTAACCCTAGCCCTAACCCTAACCCTAGCCGCAACCCTAACCCTAACCATAACCCTAGCCCTAACCCTAACCCTAGCCACAACCCTAACCCTAACCCTAACCCTAGCCGCAACCCTAACCCTAACCCTAGCCCTAACCCTAACCCTAGCCACAACCCTAACCCTAACCCTAGCCCTAACCCTAACCCTAACCCTAGCTGCAACCCTAACCCTAACCCTAGCCCTAACCCTAACCCTCGCCACAACCCTAACCCTAACCCTAGCCACAACCCTAACCCTAACCCTAGCCACAACCCTAACCCTAACCCTAGCCCTAACCCTAGCCCTAACCCTAACCCTAGCCGCAACCCTAACCCTAACCCTAACCCTAGCCCTAACCCTAACCCTAGCCACAACCCTAACCCTAACCCTAACCCTAGCCGCAACCCTAACCCTAACCCTAGCCCTAACCCTAACCCTAGCCACAACCCTAACCCTAACCCTAGCCCTAACCCTAACCCTAACCCTAGCCAAAACCCTAACCCTAACCCTAACCCTAACCCTAACCCTAGCCGCAACCCTAACCCTAACCCTAACCCTAGCCCTAACCCTAACCCTAGCCACGACCCTAACCCTAACCCTAACCCTAGCCGCAACCCTAACCCTAACCCTAACCCTAGCCGCAACCCTAACCCTAACCCTAACCCTAGCCAAAACCCTAACCCTAACCCTAGCCGCAACCCTAACCCTAACCCTAACCCTAGCCCTAACCCTAACCCTAGCCAAAACCCTAACCCTAACCCTAACCCTAGCCGCAACGCTAACCTTAGCACTAACCCTAACCCTAGCCACAACCCTAACCCTAACCCTAACCCTAGCCACAACCCTAGCCCTAACCCTAACCCTAGCCGCAACCCTAACCCTAACCCTAACCCTAACCCTAGCCCTAACCCTAACCCTAACCCTAGCCGCAACCCTAACCCTAACCCTAGCCCTAACCCTAACCCTCGCCACAACCCTAACCCTAACCCTAGCCACAACCCTAACCCTAACCCTAGCCACAACCCTAACCCTAACCCTAGCCCTAACCCTAGCCCTAACCCTAACCCTAGCCGCAACCCTAACCCTAACCCTAGCCCTAACCCTAACCCTAGCCACAACCCTAACCCTAACCCTAACCCTAGCCGCAACCCTAACCCTAACCCTAGCCCTAACCCTAACCCTAGCCACAACCCTAACCCTAACCCTAGCCCTAACCCTAACCCTAACCCTAGCCAAAACCCTAACCCTAACCCTAACCCTAACCCTAGCCGCAACCCTAACCCTAACCCTAACCCTAGCCCTAACCCTAACCCTAGCCAAAACCCTAACCCTAACCCTAACCCTAACCCTAGCCACAACCCTAGCCGCAACCCTAACCCTAACCCTAACCCTAGCCCTAACCCTAACCCTAACCCTAGCCGCAACCCTAACCCTAACCCTAGCCCTAACCCTAACCCTCGCCACAACCCTAACCCTAACCCTAGCCACAACCCTAACCCTAGCCACAACCCTAACCCTAACCCTAGCCCTAACCCTAGCCACAACCCTAACCCTAACCCTAGCCACAACCCTAACCCTAACCCTAGCCCTAACCCTAGCCCTAACCCTAACCCTAGCCGCAACCCTAACCCTAACCCTAGCCACAACCCTAACCCTAACCCTAACCCTAGCCGCAACCCTAACCCTAACCCTAGCCCTAACCCTAACCCTAGCCACAACCCTAACCCTAACCCTAGCCCTAACCCTAACCCTAACCCTAGCCAAAACCCTAACCCTAACCCTAACCCTAGCCGCAACCCTAACCCTAACCCTAACCCTAGCCCTAACCCTAACCCTAGCCAAAACCCTAACCCTAACCCTAACCCTAACCCTAGCCGCAACCCTAACCCTAACCCTAACCCTAGCCCTAGCCAAAACCCTAACCCTAACCCTAACCCTAGCCGCAACCCTAACCCTAACCCTAACCCTAGCCCTAACCCTAACCCTAGCCACAACCCTAACCCTAACCCTAACCCTAGCCGCAACCCTAACCCTAACCCTAACCCTAGCCAAAACCCTAACCCTAACCCTAGCCGCAACCCTAACCCTAACCCTAACCCTAGCCCTAACCCTAACCCTAGCCAAAACCCTAACCCTAACCCTAACCCTAGCCACAACGCTAACCTTAGCACTAACCCTAACCCTAGCCACAACCCTAACCCTAACCCTAACCCTAGCCACAACCCTAGCCACAACCCTAACCCTAACCCTAACCCTAGCCGCAACCCTAACCCTAACCCTAACCCTAGCCAAAACCCTAACCCTAACCCTAGCCGCAACCCTAACCCTAACCCTAACCCTAGCCCTAACCCTAACCCTAGCCAAAACCCTAACCCTAACCCTAACCCTAGCCGCAACGCTAACCCTAGCACTAACCCTAACCCTAGCCACAACCCTAACCCTAACCCTAACCCTAGCCACAACCCTAACCCTAGCCCTAACCCTAACCCTAACCCTAGCCGCAACCCTAACCCTAACCCTAGCCCTAACCCTAACCCTAGCCACAACCCTAACCCGAACCCTAGCCAAAACCCTAACCCTAACCCTAACCCTAGCCGCAACCCTAACCCTAGCCGCAACCCTAACCCTAACCCTAGCCCTAACACTAACCCTAACCCTAACCCTAGCCGCAACCCTAACCCTAACCCTAACCCTAACCCTAGCCACAACCCTAACCCTAACCCTAGCCACAACCCTAACCCTAACCCTAGCCAAAACCCTAACCCTAACCCTAACCCTAGCCGCAACCCTAACCCTAACCCTAACCCTAGCCCTAACCCTAACCCTAGCCAAAACCCTAACCCTAACCCTAACCCTAACCCTAGCCGCAACCCTAACCCTAACCCTAACCCTAGCCCTAACCCTAACCCTAGCCACAACCCTAACCCTAACCCTAACCCTAGCCGCAACCCTAACCCTAACCCTAGCCACAACCCTAACCCTAACCCTAGCCGCAACCCTAACCCTAACCCTAACCCTAACCCTAACCCTAGCCACAACCCTAAACCTAACCCTAACCCTAGCCACAACCCTAGCCGCAACCCTAACCCTAACCCTAGCCCTAACCCTAACCCTCGCCACAACCCTAACCCTAACCCTAGCCACAACCCTAACCCTAACCCTAGCCACAACCCTAACCCTAACCCTAGCCCTAACCCTAGCCCTAACCCTAACCCTAGCCGCAACCCTAACCCTAACCCTAACCCTAGCCACAACCCTAACCCTAACCCTAACCCTAACCCTAGCCACAACCCTAACCCTAGCCACAACCCTAACCCTAACCCTAACCCTAGCCACAACCCTAACCCTAACCCTAGCCAAAACCCTAACACTAACCCTAACCCTAACCCTAGCCGCAACCCTAACCCTAACCCTAACCCTAGCCCTAACCCTAACCCTAGCCAAAACCCTAACCCTAACCCTAACCCTAACCCTAACCCTAGCCACAACCCTAACCCTAACCCTAACCCTAGCCACAACCCTAACCCTAACCCTAGCCAAAACCCTAACACTAAACCTAACCCTAACCCTAGCCGCAACCCTAACCCTAACCCTAACACTAGCCCTAACCCTAACCCTAGCTGCAACCCTAGCCGAAACCCTAACCCTAACCCTAACCCTAACCCTAGCCGCAACCCTAACCCTAACCCTAACCCTAGCCCTAACCCTAACCCTAGCCACAACCCTAACCCTAACCCTAACCCTAGCCGCAACCCTAACCCTAACCCTAGCCACAACCCTAACCCTAACCCTAGCCGCAACCCTAACCCTAACCCTAACCCTAACCCTAGCCACAACCCTAAACCTAACCCTAACCCTAGCCACAACCCTAGCCGCAACCCTAACCCTAACCCTAACCCTAGCCCTAACCCTAACCCTAACCCTAGCCGCAACCCTAACCCTAACCCTAGCCCTAACCCTAACCCTCGCCACAACCCTAACCCTAACCCTAGCCACAACCCTAACCCTAACCTTAGCCACAACCCTAACCCTAACCCTAGCCCTAACCCTAGCCCTAACCCTAACCCTAGCCGCAACCCTAACCCAAACCCTAGCCCTAACCCTAACCCTAGCCGCAACCCTAACCCTAACCCTAGCCCTAACCCTAACCCTAGCCACAACCCTAACCCTAACCCTAGCCCTAACCCTAACCCTAACCCTAGCCAAAACCCTAACCCTAACCCTAACCCTAACCCTAGCCGCAACCCTAACCCTAACCCTAACCCTAGCCCTAACCCTAACCCTAGCCAAAACCCTAACCCTAACCCTAACCCTAACCCTAGCCACAACCCTAGCCGCAACCCTAACCCTAACCCTAACCCTAGCCCTAACCCTAACCCTAACCCTAGCCGCAACCCTAACCCTAACCCTAGCCCTAACCCTAACCCTCGCCACAACCCTAACCCTAACCCTAGCCACAACCCTAACCCTAACCCTAGCCACAACCCTAACCCTAACCCTAGCCCTAACCCTAGCCCTAACCCTAACCCTAGCCGCAACCCTAACCCTAACCCTAACCCTAGCCCTAACCCTAACCCTAGCCACAACCCTAACCCTAACCCTAACCCTAGCCGCAACCCTAACCCTAACCCTAGCCCTAACCCTAACCCTCGCCACAACCCTAACCCTAACCCTAGCCCTAACCCTAACCCTAACCCTAGCCAAAACCCTAACCCTAACCCTAACCCTAGCCGCAACCCTAACCCTAACCCTAACCGTAGCCCTAACCCTAACCCTAGCCAAAACCCTAACCCTAACCCTAACCCTAACCCTAGCCGCAACCCTAACCCTAACCCTAACCCTAGCCCTAGCCAAAACCCTAACCCTAACCCTAACCCTAGCCGCAACCCTAACCCTAACCCTAACCCTAACCCTAACCCTAGCCCTAACCCTAACCCTAACCCTAGCCGCAACCCTAACCCTAACCCTAGCCCTAACCCTAACCCTCGCCACAACCCTAACCCTAACCCTAGCCACAACCCTAACCCTAACCCTAGCCAAAACCCTAACCCTAACCCTAGCCCTAACCCTAGCCCTAACCCTAACCATAGCCGCAACCCTAACCCTAACCCTAACCCTAGCCCTAACCCTAACCCTAGCCACAACCCTAACCCTAACCCTAACCCTAGCCGCAACCCTAACCCTAACCCTAGCCCTAACCCTAACCCTAGCCACAACCCTAACCCTAACCCTAGCCCTAACCCTAACCCTAGCCAAAACCCTAACCCTAACCCTAACCCTAGCCGCAACCCTAACCCTAACCCTAGCCCTAACCCTAACCCTAGCCAAAACCCTAACCCTAACCCTAACCCTAACCCTAGCCGCAACCCTAACCCTAACCCTAGCCCTAGCCAAAACCCTAACCCTAACCCTAACCCTAACCCTAGCCGCAACCCTAACCCTAACCCTAGCCCTAACCCTAACCCTAGCCACAACCCTAACCCTAACCCTAACCCTAGCCGCAACCCTAACCCTAACCCTAACCCTAGCCAAAACCCTAACCCTAACCCTAGCCGCAACCCTAACCCTAACCCTAACCCTAGCCCTAACCCTAACCCTAGCCAAAACCCTAACCCTAACCCTAACCCTAGCCGCAACGCTAACCTTAGCACTAACCCTAACCCTAGCCACAACCCTAACCCTAACCCTAACCCTAGCCACAACCCTAGCCACAACCCTAACCCTAACCCTAACCCTAGCCGCAACCCTAACCCTAACCCTAACCCTAGCCAAAACCCTAACCCTAACCCTAGCCGCAACCCTAACCCTAACCCTAGCCCTAACCCTAACCCTAGCCAAAACCCTAACCCTAACCCTAACCCTAGCCGCAACGCTAACCCTAGCACTAACCCTAACCCTAGCCACAACCCTAACCCTAACCCTAACCCTAGCCACAACCCTAACCCTAGCCCTAACCCTAACCCTAACCCTAGCCGCAACCCTAACCCTAACCCTAGCCCTAACCCTAACCCTAGCCACAACCCTAACCCTAACCCTAGCCGCAACCCTAACCCTAACCCTAGCCCTAACCCTAACCCTAGCCACAACCCTAACCCTAGCCACAACCCTAACCCTAACCCTAGCCAAAACCCTAACCCTAACCCTAACCCTAGCCGCAACCCTAACCCTAACCCTAGCCCTAACCCTAACCCTAGCCACAACCCTAACCCTAACCCTAACCCTAGCCGCAAACCTTAACCCTAGCCCTAACCCTAACCCTAGCCACAACCCTAACGCTAACCCTAACCCTAGCCACAACCCTAACCCTAACCCTAGCCAAAACCCTAACCCTAACCCTAACCCTAACCCTAGCCGCAACCCTAACCCTAGCCGCAACCCTAACCCTAACCCTAACCCTAACCCTAGCCCTAACCCTAACCCTAGCCAAAACCCTAACCCTAACCCTAACCCTAACCCTAGCCGCAACCCTAACCCTAACCCTAGCCCTAACCCTAACCCTCGCCACAACCCTAACCCTAACCCTAGCCACAACCCTAACCCTAACCCTAGCCACAACCCTAACCCTAACCCTAGCCCTAACCCTAACCCTAGCCGCAACCCTAACTCTAACCCTAACCCTAACCCTAGCCGCAACCCTAGCCGAAACCCTAACCCTAACCCTAACCCTAACCCTAGCCGCAACCCTAACCCTAACCC